>JAHIAM010003324.1:0-254153 GCA_021605205.1 Aegilops longissima
CAGAGTCGAATATCAATGAGATCAAAAGTAGAGCCCTTGGGGTACCATAATCCTAGTGTTGGTGTGTGAGCTAGATATCGAAGAATATGCTTCACAGCCTTATGGTGTGATTCCTTCGGTGTAGCTTGAAATCGAGCACACATGCAAACACTAAGCATTATATCTGGCCTAGATGCACATAAGTACAATAAAGAACCAATCATGGAGCGGTATACCTTGTGATCAAAGTCAATACCATTTTCATCAGTGCGTAGATGGCCATTTGTGGGCATAGGAATTTTGACGCCTTTGCAATCTTGCATGCCGAATTTCCTCAGAACATCCTTGAGGTATTTCTCCTGAGATATGAATATGCCATTGTGTTGTTGATGAATTTGAAGACCTAAGAAGAATTTCAACTCTCCCATCATAGACATTTGATATTCTTCACTCATCATATAGGCAAATTCATCACTATAACGTTGGTCAGTACAACCAAAGATAATATCATCAACGTATATTTGGCACACAAACAGTTCACCATCATAAGATTTAGTAAAGAGAGTAGGGTCGAGTGAACCGGGTGTGAAGCCATTCTTCACGAAGAATTCCTTCAAAGTATCATACCACACCCGTGGGGCCTGTTTGAGGCCATTGAGGGCCTTGTTGAGTCTAAAGACTTTGTCGGGATTCTTTGGATCTTCAAAACCTGGGGGTTGAGCAACATACTTCTTCCTCAAGCATACCATTGAGGAATGCACTTTTCACATCCATTTGATATAAAGTGATATTATGATGGTTAGCATAAGCAAGTAATATGCGAATAGCCTCAAGTCTAGCAACAGGTGCAAAAGTTTCATCGAAATCAATTTCTTCAACCTGTGTGTAGCCTTGAGCTACAAGTCGTGCCTTATTCCTCACCACAAGGCCATTTTCATCTTGCTTGTTGTGGTAGATCCACTTTGTGCCAATGATATTATGCTTACGAGGATCTAGACGTTTGACCAGTTCCCAGACGTTGTTGAGCTCGAACTGATGTAATTATTCTTGCATGGCCTGAATCCACTCAGGCTCCAGAAATGCTTCATCTACCTTAGTGGGCTCTGTGATAGAGACAAAAGCATAGTGCCCACAAAAGTTAGATAACTGTGAAGCTTTTGAGCGTGTGAGAGGACCTGGTGCTTCAATGTCATTGATGATCTTGTCAACTTGCACTTCTTTTGCAACGCGAGGATGGGCTGGTTGTCGTCGAGGAATTTGATCAACATTTTCTTCAGCACCATTTTCTTCAGCATTATCTTCAGGTGCATCAGCTCGATGTTCTTCGCGCTCAGGAATGAATTCTTCAGCAGATTCTTCAGTAGGAATGACATCCTCAGTTGCCTTGAACTTGAGAGATTCCTCAGGTGCTGGTTCATCTTTCACAGAAGGTAGGTGCTCTCTTTGCGAGCCATTAGTTTCATCGAACCACACATCTACAGTTTCAACAATCTTGTAAAGAACATTGTTGATGACTCTGTAGGTGTGCGAGTCCTTTCCTTAACCAAGCATAAAACCTTCATGTGCTTTTGGTGCAAATTTAGCATTGTGATGAGGATCTCTAATCCAGCATTTAGCACCGAAGACTTTGAAATAACTCACATTGGGTTTCTTGTCAGTGAGGAGTTCATAGGCAGTCTTCTTGAAGAATTTGTGAAGATATACTCTGTTGATGATGTGGCACGCGGTATCAATTGCATCAATCCAAAAATGACGAGGTGTTTTGTATTCATCAAGCATAGTGCGAGCCATCTCAACAAGAGTTCTGTTCTTGCGCTCAACGACGCCATTTTGCTGAGGAGTATAGGGAGCAGATAACTCATGAGTAATACCAAGTTCATCAAGATAGTCATCAAGACCGGAATTCTTGAACTCAGTTCCATTGTCACTCCTGATGTGCTTGATCTTCACAACAAAGTTGGTTGAAGCCGTCGAGGAAAATCGTTTGAAGACTTCCTGCACTTCATGTTTGTAAGTAACAATGTGTACCCATGTATAACGAGAGTAATCATCAACAATAACAAAGCCATATAGAGATGCATCATTAGTGACTGCTGAGTAATGATTAGGACCAAAGAGGTCCATGTGAAGCAATTCGAATGGACGAGTAGTGGTCATGATAGTCTTATTTGGATGCTTGGCCTTGGTCATTTTCCAGCTTCACAGGCTCCACACAAGTGATCCTTGAGGAATTTGACATTCTCAATGCCAATGACATGCTTCTTCTTCGCAAGCGTGTGCAAATTCCTCATGCCTGCGTGACCAAGTCGTCGATGCCATAGCCAGCCTTCTGAAGCTTTTGCAAGTAGACACACGGCTGGTTGTGGTCTTGTAGAGAAATCAACAATATACAAGTCTCCTCTCCTAAAGCCTTGAAGACTTTGGAATTGTCGACTTCCATAATCACAACACAACGATACTTGCCAAAGACAACAACCATATCAAGATCACAAAGCATTGAGACTGACATGAGGTTGTATCCTAAGGACTCAACAAGCATGACTTTGTCCATGTGTATGTCCTTAGAGATCGCAACCTTACCAAGACCCAATACCTGAATTTTGCCTTTGTCGGAAAGATGATATGCTTCAGATGTGGCGGTGATAAGGAGCATCCATCAATAGGTTCTTGTCACCGGTCATGTGATTTGTACATCCACTATCGAGGACCCACTCATTGGCTTTGGGTTGATCATCCTGCAGATGAATTAGTGCAACTTACGATCTCATATACTTCATCAGTGAAGAATATGATATCAATTTCATAAGATGAATTTCATCAAGCAGTAAAACAGATATAGCAGTATGAGGACGTGTGAAATGAAAGTTCATTTCTTCATGATTAGCCTGCGTCCTTTCAGGTAGTGTTGTCAGGTCCCCAGCAAATTGTTCAGACGTTAAAGCACGTCTGGAGACCTGACCCTGTAGAAGAAATTAGTTCTTTTTCTTCACCACCCACATCTGAAGGGGTGGCAAAGAGTTCATCCCTCTACGAGCTCCATATGAGAATGGTGGCATAGAGGCCAATCCATTTTGTTTCACATAAGAGGGGTTAGGGTAAGCATATGAATAAGCAGAGAAATTCTTCGAGGACTTATGAACATATTGGTTTGAAGAATAATGCACATATTCATAGCCCTTAGCTCTACCCTGCGAAACAGAGTTGTTAGCACGATGAGAATCATATGAGGACTTTGATCCACGTGAGGAATTTGGTCCGTATGAAGAGTTTGATCTGGGGTTCCTATTCTTCACAGGTGGTGCCATGAGGACATTCACCTGAAGAATTTCAAGGCACCTTTTGGGAACCCAGATTTTCTTCATAGGAGAACCGTTCCTGCAGTTAGCGCCAACATATCTAGCAAATACTTTACCATTCTAATTTTTGAACAGTTTATAGTTGGAGTCAAATGACTCATCAGAAGAATGAGGAGATTCACATGTAAAGCCAGATAAGTTAGATGGATCTACTGGAGGTCCCTTTGCAGCAACCCATGAGGTTTTGGGGTACTGCTTAGGCTTCCAATATGTTCCATCAGCATTGAGTTTCCTCTCAAAGGCAATACCCTCTTTCCTAGGGTTTCTGTTGAGGATCTGCTTTTTAAGCACATCACAAAGAGTCTGATGCCCTTTGAGGCTTTTGTACATGCCTGCCATGTACAATTCCTTCAGCCCTGCATCGTCAGTGATATTAGCAATGTCCTCAGATGAGGAATTAGTGAAAGCAGGGACATGTGAAGAATTTGTAACAGTTGAAGCATTTGAACATTCAGGTGAAGAATTAGCAGATCCACATTCAATGCACTTTAAGCATGGAGGAACAAATTCTTCCTGAGAAGCGCTGATTTGTTGAGCTAGCATTGAATCTTGCTCCTTCTGAAGATCTTCATAACTCACTCTTAGCTTCTCAAGATCTTGCTTTCTTTGAAGAAATTCATAAGAAAGCTTCTCATGATCAGATAAGAGAGTGTTATGATGAACTTGAAGGCTGTCAAACCTAGACTGAAGTCTCTGAAGATTTTCAGTCAGGGCTTTAGTGCGATCCATTTCTTCACCCAACATATCATCACTTTTATCTAGCATGTTTTGAACCTTTTCAAAAGCCCTTTGTTGTTTTACATCAATCTTAGCAAGTTTAGAGTAGCTGGGCTTGAGATCTTCATCAGATTCATTTTCACTAGATTCAGAGGAGGTATATTTGAGTACCTTGGCGCCCTTTGCCATGAAGCAATAGGTGGGAGTGTAGTCATCACTATCTTCATCAGCTTTGTTGGTGAGGTCAGTTTCTTCAGAGTTTAAGATGGACTTGCTGACGAATGCAGTAGCGAGAGCCAGACTCGCCACACCATACTCGGACTCCTCTGATGCCTCCTCTTCCTCATGTTCCTCAGATTCAGCTTCAGAGTCCATTTCCTTGCCAATGAATGCCCGAGCCTTCTTAGAGCTGCTCTTCTTGTGAGATGAAGACTTCGAGGATTTTGATGATGAAGATTTTGACGATTTCTTCTTCTTCTTAGCGTCATCAGAACTGTAATCCTTATATTTCTTCTTCTTTAATTCCTTTTTCCACTGAGGACAATCTTGAATATAGTGACCAAGTTTCTTGCATTTGTGGCATAGCCTTCTCTTATAGTCCTTTGGATGAGGAATCACTTGCTCCTTGAGGATTTTCCAGCGACCACGTCTTGAGAACTTTTGGAACTTCTTCACGAGCAGTGCTAGCTCCTGGCTTAATTCTTCAATGTCACCAAGGCTACTACCAGAGTCTTCACAATCAGATTCGGACACAGCCTTGGCCTTCGAGGCACGTGATTTGCCATAGCTAGAACCATAGAGATCTCTCTTCAAAGAAGTGGAACTCATGAATATTTAGCCTCTCGAGGATATCACTGGATCATGTGACTTGTAGTCAAGACGTTCTTGTATCATCATTGCTGCGAGTATCAAATGAGGAATCAAGCGATCTCAACAATTTCTTCACCACCTCATGGTCGGTGATGTCAGTGGCACCAAGCACTTGATGCTCATTTGAGATGTCAGTGAGGCGATCGAAGGTTTGTTGAACATTTTCATTGTCGAGTCTTTTGAAGCGGTTGAAGAGATTGCGAAGAACATCTACTCGAGAGTCACGCTGAGTTGAGACTCCTTCATTTACTTTGGACAGCCTGTCCCAGATGAGCTTAGCAGTTTCCAAAGCACTCACTCTTCCATACTGTCCTTTGCTCAGATGGCCACATATGATATTCTTTGCTTGAGAATCGAGTTGCTTGAATCTCTTCACATTGGTAGAGTTCAGTGAGGGTGAGACAGAGGGAACACCATTTTCCACAACATACCAGAGATCATTGTCAATTGCCTCAAGATGCATTCGCATCTTGTTCTTCCAGTAGGGGTAGTCCGTACCATCAAAGGTAGGACACCCAGCCGAGACCTTGATCATACCTGCAGTCGACATAACTAAAACTCCAGGTGGTTAAACCAAAATCACACAGAACAAGGGAGTACCTTGCTCTGATACCAATTTGAAGTGCGTTATATTGACTAGAGGGGGGAGGTGAATAGGCGATTTTTATGAATTCTTCACTGAGGAATTTGCCGGTGAGGAAATTCCTAAGGGAAGAACTACTTGCAGCGGAGTAAGTACTCAGGAGTAAGCCTAACAGAATGCGGGCATGGTCATCATGATGAAATGAAGACAATCACAGAGTACAGAGAGCGTAAACACATGATAACTCAAGATGAAGACAAACAGACTAAAGAAATTGAACTGAGGAAATTGAGAAAGTCTTCAGTCAAAGTCTTCAAACACAGATATGAACAAACACTCAACACAGTAATGAGGAAATGAAAGAGTTGAGGAAATAGAACTAGTAAGGTTGGTGAAGACAATGATTTGGTAGACCAGTTCCAACTGCTGTCTCAGTTGTACGTCTGGTTGGAGCGGCTGAGTATTTAAACTCGAGGACACACAATCCCGGACACCCAGTCGCTGAGCACGCAGCTCAGGATACCAAGTCCTCACCGTATTCTCCTTGAACTAAGGTCACAGACCTCGTCCAATCACTCGTGGTAAGTCTTGAGCGACTTCCAAACCTTCACAGACTTCGGTCACTCGGCGATCCACAATTCCTCTTGGATGCTCTAGACCATGACGCCTAACCGTCTGGAAGAAGCACAGTCTTCAAAGGTAACAAGCGTCGGATCCACGCAGATCAATCTCTTGATGATGCTCAATCACTTTGGGTTTGTAGGGGTTTGGTTTTGGGTTTTCCTCACTCGATGATTTTCGCTCAAAGTCCTCGGAGGATGGGTTGCTCTCAAATGACAAGTGTCAAGTTCTCTCGAGCAGCCAACCAGCTAGTGGTTGTAGGGGCGGCTATTTATAGCCTAGGGAGCAGCCCGACATGATAAGACATAAATGCCCTTCAATGATATGACCGTTATGTGGATAAGATATTTTGGGACAGTGGGCAGAGCACAAGAACGGTCGGAAATTTGACTCTCAAATTCCTCGGGCTATCATGTTCCTCATTGTGTAGGCAATCCGATGGCGAATTCCTAACTCCTCGGTCAGAACAAATTCCTCGGAGACGGAAGAACTTCGTCTCGTCCATCAAGAAATTGGTGAAGCGTATGAGATTTCAAAGGCTTCACTCGAAGGGATTGGTAGGTGTAGGATTTTGAGTTGAGCATCACATGGAAAATTTTCCTTAGTATTTCCTCGACCCCCTTTAACAGTACGGTGTTTCCTATGACTCAAGAAAGAGAAAATGAAACTATGAAAACAAAAGTCTTCACGCTTCATGTTCCTCAAATGAATACCAAGTCTTCAAGGTCACACCAATTTCTTCACTTTCAAAGTCTTCAGAATACCAAAGTCTTTAGTCGAAGAACTTCATTTTTAGGGGTCGACTTTGTCTGTAAATATCAAACTCCTCATAGACTTATAGACCTGTGTACACTCATAAACACATTAGTCCCTTAACCTATAAGTCTTCAATACACCAAAATCACTAAGGGGCACTAGATGCACTTACAAGGGGAGCCCCATGGGCCCCACGAGGGTGGAGTGCGCCCCCACCCCTGTGGGGCATGCCCCCTGCCTCGTGGACTCTCTGTGGGCCCCCCTGACTTGTTCTTGACGCCAAGCTCTGCTATAAATAACCAAACCTCCAAAACATAACCGAGATCGGAAGTTTCGCCGCCGCAAGCCTCTGTAGCCACGAGAAATCAATCTAGGCCCTCTCTGGCACCCTGCCGGAGGGGGCCATCATCACCGGAGGCCATGGAGGAGGATCTCGGAGGGGCCATCATCGCCATGGAGGCCAAGGACCAGAGGGAGAACCTCTCCCCATCTAGGGGGGAGGCCATGGAGGAGGAAGCACAAGGGGGATAACCTCTCCTCCTCTCTCTCGGTGGTACCGAAGTGCCATGAGGAGGGGAATCATCGTCGCGGTGATCGTCTTCATCAACATCACTATCATCATCACCATCCTCATCTCTTTTACGCGGTCCACTCTCCCGCACCCCGCCGTAATCCTTACTTGAACATGGTGCTTTATGCCACATAATATGAACCAATGATGTGTTGCCATCCTATGATGCTTTGAGTACAGATCCTTTGTCTTTGGGTTGATTGATGATCTAGATTGGTATGAGTTGTATATTTTATTTTGGTGCTGTCGCCCTCCGTGTCGCGCAAGCATGAGGGATTCCCACTGTAGGGTGTTGCAATACGTTCATGATTCACTTATAGTGGGTTGCTTGAGTGACAGAAGCATAAAACCGAGTAAGGGGGTTGTTGCGTATGGGATAAAGGGGACTTGATATGTTAATGCTATGGTTGGGTTTTACCTTAATGATCTTTAGTAGTTGCGGATGCTTCCTAGAGTTCCAATCGTAAGTGCATACTAGATAATTAATGGCACGCGTTGCCGCGCCCGTCTATTTTTCTGATAGAAGAACATGATTTTCAAATATGTGGATACATGAAAAAATATAGTAAAGGATAGTAGGTTAGGACCTTTTTTCTTGGGTCTGATGGGCTTAGAATTGAACATTAAAGCCGTCATTGTTGCGTATGAGCAGTCCACTCTGCAGTGTGACATTACATGCTAGGTACGATTGATCAGAGTGCTATGTTTGATAATAGTTGGGGTTGCAATAATAATCATAGACAAGTATAAATCCACATGCACATATCCAGGAGGTGTTTTTAAAAGCAAGAAATTGATCCCTTATCAGGGTAGTCCAGGAAATTGTTGCAAATATGTTAGTACCATTTGAATATATAAGACATGGGAATGATGTGATAAATTAACATGGCAGAAATTTTAACCATGCTATGAGTAAAAAAAGCATGGAGAAGAATGAACATGAAGTCACACTGAACAAGTAGCACATAATAAAATTTTGTATTGCCTGAGAAGAGCACACCAGTTCAATACATTTAGAAATGAACAATTAATCCACATAAATGGTTAGGAATGTGTTCATGGTACAGTTGTTTGAGCCCTCTAGTTTTATTTCCATGCATCATGGAGAGTTATGCCCTCTGATGCACAGGATTTCCTAAACAAAACTATAAGTGAACTTGGATATGTCTTGAGACATCGAAACCGAACTCGTACTTAAATTACAGAGTGAAACAAAAGAAGAAGGACAAAGAAGTGAACATGAGGATATTAGATGCTCTCCAAGTTTCAACTTAGATGTCTATTAGATGAATTTAGGTTGATTGGGAGTTCTGGGATGACTAGACACATGCAGCACAACTGCACAACACAGGGAGTCATGGGCACAAAGGGAAGGGCAACGGTGAGCTGCCGATCTCAAAAATCCCATACCAAGATCGAAGATCACAATCGACCACTGCCAGCACGGATATGTACAATTTTTGGAATGAGAGGGTGTCAGGACAATGTAATTGCTTGGTGCAAGAATGAGTCATAAAACTGAAATGAAATTTAGAGAAAACTACCCAAGCATCATGCTGAAGGATGTTGTGCAGTACATCCCAACGAGAGTTGTCAGGGATATACCCCGCGGTATGACCCGGCCGGAATTGGCGACTCACTGGTGACCCGCCCGGAGCTTGGCGATTCACAGATAACCTGCCCGATCTTGGTGACTCATTAGTAACCCGGCGGGCGGGTCAGATGGACAATAAGGCCCAAAGCCCAGAAGGCCGGCTCACGTTATGATGGGCCGGATTAAGAGGAAAGGGATGACGAGTATTTCCTTTATGAGGAAGCAAGACCCGGACTTGTAATCAACTTGTAAGAGAAGATAGACTAGTCCTAGTTCTACTAGGACTCCACATGTAACCCACCCCTCTAACTTATATAAGGAGGGGCAAGGCTCCCCAAGAGGGACGAGAAACAAGCAATAATATCTAGGGCTAGACACAACTAGAGGAGAGCCGGTTTACCTGCGACCCCCTCATGATGATAATATGACCTAGCCACAAACAACATGTAGGGTTGTTACCGGATGATGTTTCCCGGGGCCCGAAGCTGTCTAAAACCTTGTTTGGTGTTGCGTCTCTCGATTCCTCTCAACCCCTCTCAAGCTACCACATAGATGTGTTGGCCTCGCGACTAAGTCCTGACACTAAGGACATCTGCCGTGACAAAACCACGACAGTTGGCGCCCACCGTGGGGCTTGCGCACGGTGGTGTTGAGTTCTTGGAGGGATCTATCTCAGGGATCGAGAAGCTCGTGATGTATTGGATGAAAAAGAGCCGGCGCAGAAGACGTCATCACCGGTAAGTGCATCTAGTGCCCTTAGTGATTTTGGTGTATTGAAGACTTATAGGTTAAGGGACTAATGTGTTTATGAGTGTACACAGGTCTATAAGTCTATGAGGAGTTTGATATTTACTAAGAGAAAGTGTAATTTCAAAAATGAAGTTCTTCGATCAAGACTTTGATATTCAAGACTTTCAAGACTTTGAAAGTGAAGAAATTGGTGTGACCTTGAAGACTTGGTATTCATTTGAGGAACATGAAGCGTGAAGACTTTTGTTTTCGTAGTTTCGTTTTTCTTTCTTGAGTCATAGGAAACACCGCATCGTTAAAGGGGGTCGAGGAAATACTAAGGAAAAATTTCCATGTGATGCTCAACTCAAAATCCTACACCTACCAATCCCTTCGAGTGAAGCCTTTGAAATCTCATATGATTCACCAATTTCTTCAAAGGATGAGACGAAGTTCTTCCGTCACGAGGAATTTGTTCGACCGAGGAGTTAGGAATTCGCCGCCAGGCGGATTGCCTACACAAAGGAGGAACATGATAGCCCCGAGGAATTTGAGAGTCAAATTTCCGACTGCTGTGTGCTGTTGCGCCACCTGTCCCAAAATATCTTATCCACCTAACGGTCATATCATTGAAGGGCATTTATGTCTTATCATGTCGGGCTGCTCCCTAGGCTATAAATAGCCGCCTCTACAACCACTAGCTGGTTGGCTGCTCCGAGAGAAACCGACACTTGTCATTTGAGAGCATCCCATCCTCCGAGGACTTTGAGCGAAAATCATCAAGTGAGGAAAACCCAAACCCAAACACCTACAAACCCAAAGTGATTGAGCATCATCAAGAGATTGATCCTGCGTGGATCCGACGCTTGTTACCTTTGAAGACTGTGCTTCTTCCAGACGGTTAGGCGCCATGGTCTAGAGCATCCAAGAGGAATTGTGGATCGCCGAGTGACCGAGTCTGTGAAGGTTTGGAAGTCGCTCAAGACTTACCACGAGTGATTGGACGAGGTCTGTGTGACCTTAGTTCAAGGAGAATACGGTGAGGACTTGGTGTCCCGAGCTGCGTGCTCAGCGATCGGGTGTCCGGACTGTGTCCTCGAGTTTAAATACTCACCGCTCCAACCAGACGCATAACCGAGACAGCAGTTGAACTGGTCTACCAAATCATTGTCTTCACCAACCTTATGGTTCTATTTCCTCAACTCTTTCATTTCCTCATTATCGTGTTGAGTGTTTGTTCATATCTGTGTTTGAAGACTTTGATCAAGACTTTCTCAATTTCCTCAGCTCAATTTCTTCACCTGTTTGTCTTCATCTTGTGTTATCCTGTGATTACGCTTTCAGACTCTGTGATTGTCTTCATTTCATCATGATGACCATGTATGTATTCTGTTATGCTTATTTCTTGAGTACTTATTCCGCAGCAAGTAGTTCTTCGCTAAGGAATTTCCTCACCGCAAATTCCTCAGTGAAGAATTCATAAAATCGCCTATTCACCCCCTCTAGTCGATATAACGACTTTCAATTGGTATCGAGCAAGGTACTCCCTTGTTTCGTGTGATTTTGGTTTAACCACCGGAGTTTTAGTTATGTCGACCGCAGTATGATCAAGGTCTCGCTGGGTGTCCTACCTTTGATGGAACGGACTACCCTTATCGAAGAACAAGATGTGAATGCATCTTGAGGCAATTGACAACGATCTCGGTATGTTGTGGAAAATGGTGTTCCTCCGTCTCACCCTCACCGAACGCCACCGATGTGAAGAGATTCAAGCAACTCGATTCTCAAGCTTAAGAATATCATATGTGGCCATCTCGAGCAAAGGACAAGATGGAAGAGTGAGTGCTTTGGAAACTGCTAAGTTTATCCGGGATAGGCTGTCCAAAGTAAATGAAGGAGTCTCAACTCAGCGTGACTCTCGAGTTGATGTTCTTCGCAATCTCTTCAACCGCTTCAAAAGACTCGACAATGAAAATGTTCAACAAACCTTCGATCGCCTTCACCGACATCTCAAATGAGCTTCAAGCACTTGGTGCCATCGACATCACCGACCATGAGGTGGTGAAGAAATTGTTGAGATCGCTTGATTCCTCATTTGATACTCCGCACCGATGATACAAGAACGTGTTGACTACAAGTCACTTGATCCCGCCGATATCCTCGAGAGGCTAAATACTCATGAGTTCCAGCTTGTCAAAAGAGAGATCTCTATGGTTCGAGCTATGGCAAATCACGTGCCTCAAGGCCAAGGCTGTGTCTCAATCTGAATGTGAAGATTCGTAGTAGCCTTGGTGATCCTCAAGAATTGAGCCAGAGCTAGCACCGCCGTGAAGAAGTTCCAAGTTCTCAAGACGTGGTCGCTGGAAAATCCTCAAGGAGCAAAGTGATTCCTCATCCAGTGACTATAAGAGAAGGCTATGCCACAAATGCAAGAAACCTGGTCACTATATTCAAGATTGTCCTCAGTGGGAAAAGGAATTAAAGAAGAAGAAATACAAGGATTACAGTCCTGATGACGCTAAGAAGAAGAAGAAATCATCAAAATCTTCATCATCAAAATCCTCGAAGTCTTCATCTCACAAGAAGAGCAGCTCCAAGAAGGCTCGGGCATTCATTGGCAAGGAAATGGACTCAAGCTGAATCTGAGGAACATGAGGAAGAGGAGGCATCCGAGGAGTCCGAGTCCGTGTGGCGAGTCCGCTCTCGCCATCGCATTCGCCGCAAGTCCATCTTCAACTCAAGAAACTGACCTCACCAACAAGGCTGATGAAGATAATGATGACTACGCCCCACCTATTGCTTCATGGCAAAGGGTGCAAAGGTACTCAAATATACCTCCTCCGAATCTAGTGAGAATGAATCGATGAAGATCTCAAGCCCAGCTACTCTAAACTTGCTAAGATTGTCTGAAACAACAAAGGGCTTTTGAAAAGGTTCAAAACATGCTAGACAAAAGTGATGATATGTTGGGTGAAGAAATGGATCGACTAAAGCCCCGATCGAAAATCTTCAGAGACTTCAGCCTAGGTTTGACAGCCTTCAAGGTCATCATAACACTCTCTTATCTCGATCATGAGAAGCTTTCTTATGAATTTCTTCAAAGAAAGCAAGATCTTGAGAAGCTAAGAGTGAGTTATGAAGATCTTCGAAGGAGCGCGATTCATTACTTGCTCAACAAATCAGCGCTTCTCGTGAAGAATTTGTTCCTCCATGCTTAAAGTGCATTGAACGTGAATCGCTAATTCTTCACCGAATGTTCAAATGCTTCAATTGTTACAAATTCTTCACCTGCCTCTCGCTATCACTAATTCCTCATCCGAGGACATTGCTAGTATCACCGACGATGCAGGGTTGAAGGAATTGTACATGACAGCATGTACAAAAGCCTCAAAGGGCATCGACTCTTTGTGATGTGCTTAAAAGCAGATCCTCAACAGAAACCCTAGGAAAGAGGGTATTGCCTTTGAGAGGAAACTCAATGCCGATGGAACATATTGAAGCCCGAAAGACCCCAAAACCTCATGGGTTGCTGCAAAGGGACCTCCAGTTGATCCATCTAACTTATCTGGCTTTACATGTGAATCTCCTCATTCTTCTGATGAGTCATTTGACTCCAACTATAAACTGTTCAAAAATCAGAATGGTGAAGTATTTGCTAGATATGTTGGCACTAATCGCAGGAACGGTTCTCCTATGAAGAAAATCTGGGTTCCCAAGAAGTGCCTTGAAAGTCTTCAGGTGAATGTCCTCATGACACCACCTGTGAAGAATAGGAACCCCAGATCAAACTCTTCATATGGACCAAATTCTTCATATGGATCCAAGTCCTCATACGGACCAAATTCCTCACGTGGATCAAATTCTCAAAAGGATCAAAGTCCTCATATGATTATCATCGTGCTAACAACTCTGCTTCGCAGGTAGAGCTAAGGGCTATGAATATGTGCATTATTCTTCAAACCATTATGTTCATAAGTCCTCAAGAATTTCTCCGCTTATTCATATGCTTACCCTAACCCTCTTATGTGAAACGAAATGGATTGGCTTCTATGCCACCATTCTCATATGGAGCTCAGAGAGTGATGAACTCTTTGCCACCCCTTCAGATGTGGGTGGTGAAGAAAAGAACTAATCTCTTCTCGCAGGTCAGGTCTCCGCACGTGCTTTAACGTCTCAAGAATTTGTGGGGCCCGACAAAAATGCTCGAAAGGACGCAGCTAATCATGAAGAAATGAACTTTCATTTCACACGCCCTCATACCGCTATATCTGTTTTATCTTTGATGAAATTCATCCGATGAATTTGATATCATATTCTTCACTGATGAAGTATATGAGTTCGTAAGTTGCACTAATTCATCCGCAGGAGGATCAACCCAAAGCCACTGAGTGGGTCCTCGATAGTGGATGTACAAATCACATGACTGGTGACAAGAATCTATTGATGGATGCTCCCTTATCACCATCACATCTCAAGCATATCATCTTTGCCGACAAAGGCAAAAGTCGTATTGGGTCTAGGTAAGGTTATGATCTCTAAGGACATACACATGGACAAAGTCATGCTTGTTGAGTCCTTAGGATACAACCTCATGTCAGTCTCAATGCTTTGTGATCTTGATATGGTTGTTGTCTTTGGCAAGTATCATTGTGTTGTGATTATGGAAGCTGACAATTCCAAAGTCTTCGAAGGCTTTAGGAGAGGAGACTTGTATATTGTTGATTTCTCTACAGGACCACAACCAGCCGTGTGCCTACTTGCAAAAGCTTCAGAAGGCTGGCTATGGCATCGACGACTTGGTCACGCAGGCATGAGGAATTTGCACACGCCATGGAAGAAGAAGCATGTCATTGGCATTGAGAATGTCAAATTCCTCAAGGATCACTTGTGTGGAGCCCGTGAAGCTGGAAAATGACCAAGGCCAAGCATCCAAATAAGACTATCATGACCACTACTCGACCATTCAATTGCTTCACATGGACCTCTTTGGTCCTAATCATTACTCAGCAGTCACTAATGATGCATCTCTATATGGCTTTGTTATTGTTGATGATTACTCATACACATGGGTACACATTGTCACTTACAAACATGAAGTGCAGGAAGTCTTCAAACGATTTTCCTCGAGGGCTTCAACCAACTTTGGTGTGAAGATCAAGCACATCAGAAGTGACAATGGAACTGAGTTCAAGAATTCTGGTCTTGATGACTATCTTGATGAACTTGGTATTACTCATGAGTTATCCGCTCCTTATACTCCTCAAAGAAATGGCGCGTGGAGCGCAAGAACAGAACTCTTGTTGAGATGGCTCGACTATGCTTGATGAATACAAAACGCCTCATCGCTTTTGGATTGATGCAATTGATACCGCGTGCCACATCATCAACAGAGTATATCTTCACAAATTCTTCAAGAAGACTGCCTATGAACTCCTCAACGACAAGAAACCCAATGTGAGTTATTTCAAAGTCTTCGTGCTAAATGTTGGATTAGAGATCCTCATCACAATGCTAAATTTGCACCCAAAGCACATGAAGGTTTTATGCTTGGTTACGAAAGGACTCAGACACCTACAGTAGTCTTCAACAACGTTCTTCACAAGGTTGTTGAAACTGTAGATGTGCGGTTCGATGAAACTAATGGCTCGCAAAGAGAGCACCTACCTTTCGTGATAGATGAACCAGCACCGAGGATTCTATCAAGTTCAAGGCAATCGAGGATGTCATTCCCATCAAGAATCTGCTCAAGAATTCATTCCGTAACGCCAAGAACGCCGAGCTGATGCACCAAGATAATGTCAAGAAAATGGTGTCAAGAAAATGCTGATCAAATTCCTCGACGACAACCAGCTCATCCTCGCTGCAAAAAGAAGTGCAAGTTGAAAAGATCATCGATGACATTGAAGCACCAGGTCCTCTCACACGCTCAAAAGCTTCACATTTATCTAACTTTTGTGGGCACTATGCTTTTGTCTCTATCACAGAGCCCACTAAGGTAGATGAAGCATTTCTGGAGCCTGAGTGGATTCAGGCCATGCAAGAAGAATTACATCAGTTCGAGCTCAACAATGTCTGGGAACTGGTCAAACGTCCAGATCCTCGCAAGCATAATATCATTGGCACAAAGTGGATCTACCGCAACAAGCAAGATGAAAATGGCCTTGTGGTGAGGAATAAGGCACGACTTGTAGCTCAAGGCTACACACAGGTTGAAGGAATTGATTTCGATGAAACTTTTGCACCTGTTGCTAGACTTGAGGCTATTCACATATTACTTGCTTATGCTAACCATCATAATATCACTTTATATCAAATGGATGTGAAAAGTGCATTCCTCAATGGTAAGCTTGAGGAAGAAGTATATGTTGCTCAACCCCCGGGTTTTGAAGATCCAAAGAATCCTGACAAAGTCTTCAGACTCAACAAGGCCCTCTATGGCCTCAAGCAGGCCCCTCGGGCGTGGTATGATACTTTGAAGGAATTCTTCATGAAGAATGGCTTCACACCCGGTTCACTCGACCCTACTCTCTTTACTAAATCTTATGATGGTGAACTGTTTGTGTGCCAAATATACGTTGATGATATTATCTTTGGCTGTACTGACCAACGTTATAGTGATGAATTTGCCTATATGATGAGTGAAGAATATCAAATGTCTATGATGGGAGAGTTGAAATTCTTCTTAGGTCTTCAAATTCACAACAACACAATGGCATATTCATATCTCAGAGAAATACCTCAAGGATGTTCTCGAGGAAATTCGCATGCAAGATTGCAAAGGCGCTAAAATTCCTATGCCCACAAATGGCCATCTATGCAATCGATGAAAATGGTATTGACTTCGATCACAAGGTATACCGCCCATGATTGGTTCTTTATTGTACTTATGTGCATCTAGGCCAGATATAATGCTTAGTGTTTGCATGTGTGCCCGATTTCAAGCTACACCAAGGAATCACACCATAAGGCTGTGAAGCATATTCTTCGATATCTAGCTCACACACCAACACTAGGATTATGGTACCCCAAGGGCTCTACTTTTGATCTCATTGATATTCTGACTCGACTATGCTGGTGATCGTGTGGACCGCAAGTCAACATCTGGTACTTGTCATTTCTGACGATCTTTGGTCCGTTGGTCCTCAAGAAACAGAATGCGATCACCGCTTCATCGCGGAAGCTGAGTACATTGCTGCTGGTTCTTGCTGTGCTCAATTGCTGTGGATGAAGCAAACTCTCAAGGACTACGGCATCAACGTGAAGAATGTGCCTCTCATCGTGACAATGAGAGTGCCATCAAGATTGCTCACAACCCAGTTCAGCACTCAAGACAAAGCACATTCAGATTCGCCATCATTTTCTTCGTGATCATGTGTTGAAGGGCTTACATCTTTATTGATCATGTGAAGACTCAAGAACAGCTAGCCGATATCTTCACAAAGCCCTTGGATGAGAAGAGATTTAGCAAGTTGCGTGTGAGCTAAATATCTTAGAATCTTCGAATGTTCTTTGAAAAGGACACACATCCTAACACTTATGCAAAATTGATGACTTAGATGTGCAACACATGAAGAAACATTTTTCTTCAATCAATGAAGAATAACACTCTAAGTGTGAAGAAATTAATGAAGAATTTGATTCTCAGAACCCTACGACAATTGTACGCGGTGTCTGAAATCATCATTCTTATACGGTGGGTCACGCCACCACCAAAGTTGAAAATCTTCAATTTGAGTTTTTCCTCGTTTTGAAATTCTTCAGTTTTTCAAATTCTTCAACTTTGCAAAATCTTCACTGTTTCCGCTGTCTTTCTTCATTGGCTATATATATATATATATGGGTTTATGTCCTCTATAGCATTCACTTATGGCTATTTCTTCAAGTTGCTTTTTTGCTAAGTGAATGTGATCGGACCCTTCCCCTCTATGCTATACTCAACCCAATCTATTCACAAATTCTTCATGTGTGCTCTATTTGAAACTCGCTCAAAATCTTCACGTGTCCTTGTCACCAAGAAATTGCGAACGGAACTTTTAACTTATCTTATCCAAATTTTCGGCTTTGCCGCCAAACCATTCCGATCCCATGATAGACTTATCTATTCACCCACGATCTAACACGATCTCCACTTTTCAAGACGTGGGTGACACATGTCAAGTTTAATGAGAAGGGTCAGGCACGCTCGTCTCTAAATCTTCGAGCTAACAGTTTTTCACCGCGACTATAAATACCCCTCTCCCTTCCTCACTTCCTTTACTCCGCCGACCGCTCTCTCTCTCTCTCGCCGAGCTTCAAACCCTAGCGCCGCCGCTACTCCATCGTCGCCGGTGAGGAAGAGCTTCACCGCTCGACCTCGTCGTTGTCAGATCGCTACCGCCGCGGAAATCTTCACTCCGCCGCCAGTAGCTGTCTTCCTCCGCCGAAGTTAGGGCGGAAGATCTGAATCGACGAGCTTCAAATCTACACTTTCGTTTGTCGTGTTCTTCATCCAGGTAATTAAAAGTTACTTTTACTGCCTCTTTGATTCAAATTTTCTACAAAATCTTCAAAGGTGTTTTATTCTTCAAATCCTCACACACAAAACACCTCACTAGTCATCTGTTCTTGATTCGCTTTCTAAGCATCATTTTCTTCAAGATTCCTCAATTGTGTGGATCCTCGATCTATACAACTCGAACCTAAGACAAAGAACGCTTAGTGAAATTCTTCAAGGCTCATCCGTCAAATTCCTCAAACTTGTTCTTTTGAAAACCTTTCGAGAACGATATGACCTCTCCAAATTCCTCGCAACTATACTCTGCTCACAGTACTCATGTCCGCCGCTGAATCACTAGGTTCTCATCAACTTAACTCATTTGCAGCGCTCCTCGAAGAAAAGTTGCATACTTCTTCAGAGAATTCGATTGTTCAAATTCCTCAATCAAGAATATGGCGACGGTAAGAAGCCACGTAAAGGAGGAAAGAGGCTTGAGGTCATGACTGCTTTTGAAATACCCGAGGACATCTATGCTGACTATTGCACACCGATGAGGCCAAGTTCGAAAGGAGAATAAAAATCAGCGCAAGGTGCGATACAGAGGATTGAAAGGAGATGGGCAAGAGAATGGAGGAGTACATGTATGTTACTCCAAAGTATATGAAGAAATTCGCACTAAATCCTCCATGCCCAAGAGCTCCATTGGCACTGCCAAGAAGTCGACCCCACCAAAGATCAAGCGTGGTGAGGATTTTCCCAAGAATGGGCCAAGCGCCAAGCCAAGTTGGCTAGACAAGCCAAAGAAGCAAGTGAGGAAATTCAATGAAGACTCACATCGCTGCTGCCATCGAGGCCTCTGTCAAGCCTAGAAAATCAATGGCAAAGAAGCCCGCCACAAGCCAAGTGTTTCACCAACTTTGCCCTCACGGCCAAGTTCTCAAGAATGCCCTCACGGCCAGAATCTTCAAAGCCCTCACGGCCAGTTCCTCATGCTGCTCCTGCTCCTCCAAAATCCTCAGCTCCTCCTCCAAAGTCCTCAAGCAAAGTCCTCAAGACTGTGCATCCGCCACGTACAAAGGACTGCAGCATCTCTATTGCCTCTCGTGTCTCAAATGAAGTTCCTCACCTGCACCAAATTCTTCATCAGCCCCACTGCTGAAGACAAAGGCAACGGTTGGTCGAGGTCCTCGCCAAGTCCAAGAAGAAACATGTTGCCTTCCAAGTGCCATCTCGACGATGAAGCCGATGATGATGAACTTGCGTAAATCATCGAGATGCACAAGAAAGGGCCGCTAGAGCCAAAGGCACACTGTACATCGCTTTTGGATCCAAGGGCGATCCTCGATTACATTGATCTCTCGCACAAGGATCCGCACACCCTATGCCTGATTTTCATTTGACTCGCCAAAGTCACATGCTGACCCATTTCATCACTGAAGAGAAATGGAAATTTGAGAAGGCTAGGCAGATCAAGAAGGCTCAGTTCAGGAAAGAGAAGTTCCTGAGGAAAAACGTTGTCAAAATGACAACTGATGAACTCCTCAAGATCCAGTCTGAAATCAAAGCCCTCAGCGATGACTTCGATGCTTATTATGCTGATTGGCAAGGAGCCAAAGTCAGATTTGTCAACCTGACTAAGAAGTTCACCAATGTTGCAGCTCCAACGCAACAAGAAGTTCCTCAGGCGAGCCTCGCTCAGCCCATCAAGAACATGCCAAGACCACTGATGATTTTCAGCCCGTCAAGAAAATGCTAGTTCCGTGGCTGATGACTCCATTCCAGCCACCGAAGAAATTGCTGTGGCATCCACTAGTGGTGCGCCAAGAAATGAAGAAGTCAGGCAATCGATCGGGCCATACCGAGGAAATTCAAACAGATTCCTCAGCTCCTCCCGCGCCTACACCAACTCCTATCCTTCCATCTCGCATCGATGTGAAGAAGACCAAGGCTGCAGAGCGAGCTGCAGTGAAGAAAAGGAAAGCATCACTGCTTCGTAATCTTCACCCAAAGAAGATGAAGCCTATGACCAGCTCGCTTGAAAATCCGATTGATGTTGTTCCGATTTCCACCATGCCATCAAAGGACCTTGTTCCTTTTGGTGAAGAATATGTGATCCCTAGCGGATCCGATGAAGAAAATCATTCGCCGCTTCATCGAGCAGATTGATGAAGAAATTGAAGTGGATGCGATCCTTCAACACCTGTTGTTTCTCGCCAATGCCTCGCCACAACCAAGAGGTGGCGTTGAAGAAATTGAAGATGAAGACGGATATTGGATGCACTACGCCTGTGATGAATGATGACTTTGGGAAAGTCAAGATCCCAATTCTCCACTCTTCACCCCAATACAACAAATACCTCACCCCCCGCACCAACCGCTCAAATGGGCTCAAGAAACTCATCCCACCTCGTCTGTGCATGAAGAAATTCCAGCCACTAGTGTGAAGAACCCGCCGCTGCTGATCCTTTGAACACGCAGATCGCAAATGAAGAGGAACCAGAAAATCCTCACCAAGAACCTGAGATTGCGATTCCCGAGGTAGTGATGCAACTCATCGACACTCCTCCGCCAAAACCAAAGGATCCATTCTCACGCAAGCAAAAGTTCAAGGCTGAAGATTTCTTTGGCGAGCATGTTTTCTTCATCGATTACAACCCTTATGATTCTCGCTCGCATAAGGAAGAGGCGCTTCGACTGCTAGTCAAGCCAATTTCTATTCCTCGCTATTCAACAAAGACAAAGTCTTCGATCATGCACACATTCCTCACGTGGACATGGAATCTCGCCGGCTTCGAGCCACCCTCGTGTTCTTCATGATGCCGGATTGCTGAATTTCTGCACCGACATCTGTGATTGGAATGAAGAACTCATTCTTCAATTCTATGCGACGCTGCACATCACAGAAATTTCAAGATGTGAACTCATGGGTGCTGGACTCGATGTCGAAAATACTCACTACAAGGCACCAAAGAATGAATTGCTTCGTGCCCTCCCACTCAGTCCTCCCTTGATGGTGCTCGTTGCATCTACAATGAACCCGAGCTTACAAATCATTACATGCAAGTGCTGATGAAGCCTTTGAAGCCGTGGCAGGCCCTCAACCAAATTCCTCGTCAAGGAATTATCAGATGTGCCTCTTGACTGTCTATCGATTCGACGAAGACAATGAGTCCTATCAAAGGCCACGACTCAAATGATGAAGAAGTCGCTGGCATCATGAAGAATATGCTTTTCAATATCATTCATGGCGCTCCCGCCAACTTCCATGATTTCTTCATGAGGACTCGTGAATATTGCTATGTCACCATTTGAGCTGAAGCCTTATGCACCATGGATTATGAGGTTCATCAGACAAGGTCTTCACTCAATTACAAGGCTGATACTCAACCACCGCAGCTACTTGCCTCCAATTGAAGTCCTCAAACGGACATTTTCCTCACCGATGACAAAGGCAAGGCAACTGCTGTGATAGATGAAGGCATTCGCCCATTGATGGTCAATTTCGCAAGGCTGCATCCTACTCCACCAATGATGACTCGCCACACATGACTCGCCGCCAACAACTCGCCAAGCAAAATCCTCAAGCCACAAAGACCTGTGGTGATGACCGATCGTGAGTTACTCCTCGCCTTCATCGTAAAGTTGATCGCAATCATAAATGGGTCAAGCGCCGCTTGGTTCAATTCTTCACAACATGACCTCAACACACAATGCAGTGAAGAAAACCAATACTACCTCCATGAAACCTTCAACCGCACTCGGGCTGTTCTATCTCATGTCTACAGCCAAGAAGATCTCAAGAAAATGGGTCTCAAGGAAGAATTTGACTGGTCTGCACCTCCACCAAGAAATTCAAGAAGGTCAAGGTTCCTTCCTTGGTGGCTAGCCTATTCTTCATCGCGACATCGATGAAAATGAAGACTTGGACGACATGTGGCAGGCCCTACTACGACAACCGACTTCGATAACGCCGGGCGCCTCCATCAACTTGATATTCTTCAGGGCGTTAGTCCTCGCCGATCCTTTTGGTCATTCGATGACAAAGGGGAGAAATTTGAGTTAGTCTTCGCCGGTCTATTATATGGGTGTTTTTCGCTAAGTTACAACTCTCGCTCTTTGAAACTTTTATTGATCGAGTTGTAATCTTAAACCCGATGGTGCTCGATACTTTTGATGTGTTCCTCTCGCATGCTTATTCTTCGTTATATGTTAATACACGATGCTGAATTACATCACCACCATATTTCATCATGCATTTCAAATTCTTCATATTATATGTCAAATGCGTATGAATTACAAGATATAGGGGAGATCTCCATGATTCAACTCTTCAAATGTGCATTGCCTCAAAAGCAAATTCCTCACTATGCACATCTTCGGGGAGTTCTTCTATATCTTGCAATCAAATTCCTCAATATCAGTATTTACACTTCATATGTTTATCCTCGTTGAAAACTTAACCTATATTGTCATCAATCACCAAAAGGGGAGATTGTAAGTGCATCTAGTGCCCTTAGTGATTTTGGTGTATTGAAGACTTATAGGTTAAGGGACTAATGTGTTTATGAGTGTACACAGGTCTATAAGTCTATGAGGAGTTTGATATTTACAGAGAAAGTCGAATTCTAAAAATGAAGTTCTTCGATCAAGACTTTGATATTCTCAAGACTTTCAAGACTTTGAAAGTGAAGAAATTGGTGTGACCTTGAAGACTTGGTATTCATTTGAGGAACATGAAGCGTGAAGACTTTTGTTTTCGTAGTTTCATTTTTTCTTTCTTGAGTCATAGGAAACACCGCATCGTTAAAGGGGTCGAGGAAATACTAAGGAAAATTTCCATGTGATGCTCAACTCAAAATCCTACACCTACCAATCCTTCGAGTGAAGCCTTTGAAATCTCATACAGCTTCAGTCAATTTCTTCAAAGGATGAGACGAAGTTCTTCGGTCGCCGAGGAATTTGTTCGACCGAGGAGTTAGGAATTCGCCAAGGCGGATTGCCTACACAAGGAGGAACATGATAGCCCTGAGGAATTTGAGAGTCAAATTTCCGACCGTTGCTGTGCTGCGCGCCAGCTGTCCCAAAATATCTTATCCACCTAACGGTCATATCATTGAAGGGCATTTATGTCTTATCATGTCGGGCTGCTCCCTAGGCTATAAATAGCCGCCTCTACAACCACTAGCTGGTTGGCTGCTCCGAGAGAAACTGACACTTGTCATTTGAGAGCATCCCATCCTCCGAGGACTTTGAGCGAAAATCATCGAGTGAGGAAAACCCAAACCCAAACACCTACAAACCCAAAGTGATTGAGCATCACTGAAGAGATTGATCCTGCGTGGATCCGACGCTTGTTACCTTTGAAGACTGTGCTTCTTCCAGACGGTTAGGCGCCATGGTCTAGAGCATCCAAGAGGAATTGTGGATCGCCGAGTGACCGAAGTCTGTGAAGGTTTGGAAGTCGCTCAAGACTTACCACGAGTGATTGGACGAGGTCTGTGTGACCTTAGTTCAAGGAGAATACGGTGAGGACTTGGTGTCCCGAGCTGCGTGCTCATCGATCGGGTGTCCGGACTGTGTGTCCTCGAGTTTAAATACTCACCGCCCAACCAGACGCATAACCGAGATAGCAGCTTGAACTGGTCTACCAAATCATTGTCTTCACCAACCTTATCGGTTCTATTTCCTCAACTCTTTCATTTCCTCATTATCGTGTTGAGTGTTTGTTCATATCTGTGTTTGAAGACTTTGATCAAGACTTTCTCAATTTCCTCGCTCAATTTCTTCACCGTTTGTCTTCATCTTGTGTTATCCTGTGATTACGGTTTCTGTACTCTGTGATTGTCTTCATTTCATCATGATGACCATGCCTGTATTCTGTTATGCTTACTTCTGAGTACTTATTCCGCCGCAAGTAGTTCTTCGCTAAGGAATTTCCTCACCGGCAAATTCCTCAGTGAAGAATTCATAAAAATCGCCTATTCACCCCCTCTAGTCGATATAACGCACTTTCCGTATTTTTTCCGCAGGACTATTGTTTATTACAAAGGTGTCGCACAAGGGGCGCGCACCGGCATTATTTTTGCACTAGTGCTTGTCCGTGCTGTGCTGCTTGACGAGTACGTGTGTAGATCGCCGCCCCCGCTACATCAACACGACACAGCTGACACACCCGTCCGCGCAGCTTACCGCGCCTGCGATTGACTCGCTCGCCCGCACCGGCTTACAACGCCGTGGTCGGTTGATCTTTGTGCTCCTACGGTTGATTCACCCGTGATTGATTTCAGTGATCATCAACTCCGCGGTGAATAATTTCTGGCCTAACATATCAGGTGAAATCCATCCAGTATATATTTTATATTATTTTCTTTAAAAGAGAAATTATTCTGGCTTGTAAGTTCTCCAATGCAGGATGGGGTTATTATATTATTGCGTTGTTGAAGGACTCATACCGGTTTATATCACGGTCAAATATGGAGAGTCTCAAGCCAACTCCTCGAGTAGTCTTAAGACTCGGGGGCTACAATGACATGAATCGGGAACTCCGGGTCATTTGAAGGAATGATAACCCGGTTCCAGAGGACACCGCCATATTGATGAAAATTTAAAGGCCGTCAGAAAATTGTCGGTTCAAAATAAAGATTCCGGTTTAAAATCCGGTTCAAGAGACATCTCTCTCCCGCAAAGCTTTAAAGCTCTCAAATCCGGTTCAAACATCCGGCTCAAGGTAAATTTGTCTCTTACAAAGCTTTTAAGCTCTCAAATCCGGTTCAAAGTTCTGGTTAAAAAAGAATTAATCTCTCGCAAGATTCGAGTTCTCAGAAAAAGTAAAGGTTGCCAAAGAAAACTTGATGCCATGATGCGCGGTTCAAACATGGGTATCCTGCCTTACGGCTTATCTTATTATGGTCACTTAGGGGCTTCCGGCTCATCGAGCATATTTGTTGGTACTCTCTTGATCGACACGATGCCAAAATTTATATAGTCACTTGGGGGCTTCCTGTTCAAACACAGGTCGTATTCGAACCAAAGAGACCATAGCTGTCGGTACCCTTTTGATTGGCACACTGCCAAACCCACTAGGGGGCTTCTTGATCGTATCCGAATCATACCTCAACCCCTTTGGGTCCGACGTGGATCGTATTCGAATCAGCATTGTTAAACAACTCTCAAGGTCATTTGGGGGCTTCCTGTTCAAACATAGGTCGTATTCGAACCAAAGAGAACATAGCTGTCGGTACCCTCTTGATCGGCAACGCCAAAGCCACTTGGGGCTATATGATCATATTCGAATCTTAGCTTAACCCCTTTGGAACGGTTTTCTGATCGTATTCGAATCAGAAGCCTCAAAATTTTTGAAGTCTCTTTTTGCAAACAATTTTTTGGTATTACTTGAGCTTTTTTGATCATATCTAAAGTGTATATGAGTGGTTTCTATTTAACCCGGCTTGATTTTTGATGATAAATCGCCTGCTTATGACAATCATCATCTATGTGGAAGCATTGGCTTCTAAGGATTGGGTTATCGCTTCATCGCATGTGTCATGTAAACCGGCAGTACAAATTCAATATCACAAAGGTTATATGTGAGATGTTATGACCATACTACGATGTAAACCGCCAAGGGATCTTGTGATCTACTTGTGTGCAGGATAAGACTACATTTGGGTGGTTACCCGCCCTGGCTTTTGACGTTAAGTCGCCAGGGCATATGTTGTTTAAACTCCGCGCAGGATTTACAGAGCTATGACTTACATAAATGATTAAGTTCAAGCCCATCATCAAAGATTAAAATTGGTGTCTCAAAAGGGTTATCAATTCTTGATTTTCTCAAAGGCTATAAGCAACCGGGTTATAAAATTCCGCCATAATGGAGGCGATAAATCGCCATCGCCAAGAGCCGCCGGTATTTAAACTCTGGATTTACTTATCAACAGATGAGGTATTCAAAGTCGCTTTGGCGCAATGGCTATTATTTTATCAATGGATATGATTTATTCTACAATGGAAGGAATAGTCCCGAGTCGCTGCAGGCTTACGACCCGGCACTTGGGGGCTACATTATTCAAATTGAAATTACATCAAATATGCAAGTCCCATGTCACTGCCCGCATGTACCATGGCACTTGGGGGATAATGCAAAGTCATTTTTTTCTCAACTTATTGAAGACCCGACTCATCACATTCTAAATGAGCCGGCCCTTGGGGGCTACCAATTGCTCCTGTCAAAAATTCAAGGTACACAAGCCTCAGTCCATTACATTGAAAGATCCACTACTCAGTTGGTAGAGTACAAAGCTCTTAACCTTATGGACGTGGGTTCAAGCCCCATGGTGGAGATTACATTATATGATGTTATTATCAATGAATTATATACAAAGTCCCATCTTAGTAATATCTTACTGAGCCGGCCCTTGGGGGCTACACGTTGTTGCTCCAGTTTACATGATCATATTTACAAAGTCCTTGCTCATTATTGCATAATGACCCGGCCCTTGGGGGCTACACTGGTTAAAGTTTTATGAGCATAAGGCAATTAGAAGTCCCAGGTTGCTACAAGCATGACAACCCGGCACTTGGGGGCTACAGGTGATATACATATAAGGGGGAAAAGTCTTCATATTCTCAGTTTTGAGCAGATCAGGTTGACCCGGTGTTTGCAACAACACTACAGGAAACAGGTAATTTGCCGTCTGTGGATTACAGACGGCAAAGACCTAAATCTAGACGGCAAATATTTTGCCGTTAGGAAGCAGACGGCGAAGGCAGGCGGGAAAGATAAGTCGGCAAAGAATACTTTGCCGTCTGCTTTTCATCGGCCAGACGACAAAGACTTTGCCGTCAGCCAAATCTTCTTTGCTGTCAGCCTTATAAATCATAGACAACAAAGAAATGATGTTTTGCCGTCAGGCAGACTACAAGTTTGCCGTCTGCTATTCATGTCTTTGCCGCCAGCTTAGTATATCACAGACGACAAAGAAAGGGGTCAAATTAAAAAAACACAGCAGTGTTGATCCCTAGCGATGCGGTTAACTCATGCGAGCGCACTGCCTATCTTTCTTACTTTTTAACAGGGAAAAGCCCATCCGCGTGTAGTGCCTTTAATTCAAAGATAGTGACGTACAAAATGCATACATGATCCCAAAAAAAACTAAAGTTACAAAGTAGTCCTGGAAATTAATACAAAGGACCCTAACAAGTAAGACAGAAAAGCAATCAGGTCCTTCTTCTCCACTCCATTGCTCTGCCCACCCCCGTGCAGTAGCCCGACGCCGCCTCATCAGCCGCTGCTCGCCAGCCTGGCCGCCTCGACCCTGCTCACCTGCAACTCCGCCCAGGCCAGCCGGGCTGACTCGCACCGGCGCCACAGGGAGGCACGCGAGGGAGGTCGGGATGGCCCTGCTCAGGCGCGCTCGGTAGCTGACTCGCTCCGGCACCGCGGGGAGGCATGCGACGGAGGTTGGGGATGGCCGGTGCTCGACCGGTGGAGCGCTGGCTGCTCTAGCGGCGGAGCTCGCGAGGTGGAACGCAGGACCGGCGGGTGTGGAGGAGCTCGGGGTGTGGACGGGCTCGGGTGCACGGCCAAGGAGCTGGGGTGCACATGGCCGGCCGGTGAGGACGAGCTCACGAGGGGTGGATCTTCACGCGGCGCCGGCGAGGTGGCGGAAGGGCGCTGGGCGTGGCTGGCGGACGTACGGGCTCGCGAGCGCTGGCCACGGCATACGGTTGCTCGGAGATGGGCAGGCGATGGACGGGGGTGCCGGTTGGGCGGGCGGCGTTGGCCAGCGGCGTGTGGCTGCTCTCAGGGGATAAGGAGGGAGGAGGAGGGAGGAGGGCACTAGCTAGCGGGGGAGAAGGAGATGGGAATCGTGGGTGGGGGCGTGGGGCAAGTACAGGCGTGGGGTCATGGGTGGGGTTGTGGGTTGGGGCGCGTGCATCGTGGGGTGGGTTGGGGTGTTTGTACGTTGGTCCTGAGTGGGTGGGATGTGCGTCTCAGATGCTATCAAGTCATCAATCCGTGTGACGGATCCGCGTGGTGTGCTTCTTCTTTGCCGTCTGCGAAAACAAATACAGACGGCAAAGAGCTCAATTTGCCGTCTGGCAGAAAAGAAACAGACGGCAAAGATTATTTGCTGGCTACCAAAGCAAAAAACAGACGGCATAGATGCTTTGCTGTCTGTGATTTTTGTTGCAGACGGCAAAGTGAGCTCTTTGCCGTCTGTGTTTTTTTTCACAGACGGCAAAGTTTATTTTGCCGTCAGTTTTTCTTTGCCGTCTGCCGATGACGGTAAACCCTTTCTTTGCCGTCATCCCGACGAAAAGCTGACGGTAAAGATGTTTCCTGATGGCAAATTAACTATTTCCCGTAGTGCAATCATGATCCGGTGTGACCAATAATCATGACCCGGCGTCGGCAATAGTTATGACCCGGTGCTATCAATATTTACAAGCCGGCAATTTTGGTTATGATAAACCGGCGAGTTTTACCTCTTCAAGCCGGCTGAAAGTCAGATGAGTATTTCAAGACCAATATGTTTTAAGCAAGCGCTGGAAGCCGATTCAAGTGGATTATTTCTACAATATTTTCAAGAGATCAATGCCAGCAAATTGACTCTGAAGCTGGCCTATTGACCCGGATTTCTCAAAAGAAGTATCTGGATTTTTTGCATTCACAAAATTTGAACATATCTACTAAAGGATATTTGCTATGAGTTCATGGGCATGTATCAATAAGGAAATGACAAGGATTTAAAGATGATCAGGTGCGGGCTTACAAAAATTTAACCCGGAGCACAACCTATCAAGTTTGTTCTTGTGTTTATTTTATAGGATCAGTTTAACATGGATAAATCCAAATTAAACTGGGGGCTAATGTCAGGGATATAACCCGCGGTATGACCCGGCCGGAATTGGCGACTCACTGGTGACCCGCCCGGAGCTTGGCGATTCACAGATAACCTGCCCGATCTTGGCGACTCATTAGTAACCCGGCGGGCGGGTCAGATGGACAACAAGGCCCAAAGCCCAGAAGGCCGGCTCACGTTATGATGGGCCGGATTAAGAGGAAAGGGATGACGAGTATTTCCTTTACGAGGAAGCAAGACCCAGACTTGTAATCAACTTGTAAGAGAAGATAGACTAGTCACACGTAACCCGCCCCTCTAACTTATATAAGGAGGGGCAGGGCTCCCCAAGAGGGACGAGAAACAAGCAATAATCTCTAACATGATGATAATGAGACCTAGCCACAAACAGCATGTAGGGTTGTTACCGGATGATGTTTCCCGGGGCCCGAAGCTGTCTAAAACCTTGTCTCGTGTTGCGTCTCTCGATTCCTCTCAACCCCTCTCAAGCTACCACATAGATGCGTTGGCCTCGCGACTAAGTCCTGACACTAAGGACATCTGCCGTGACAAAACCACGACAAGAGTGCTTGCAGTAGACCATGTCTTAGACCATGCAGTACCGTAGTAGGGAGAAATCCATACTGTTTTGCAAAACAGGTTGAAAAACACCACGTTTTGTACTGTTGTACATGGCTTCAGGCAACTTTTTTTATCCCAAGAAGTGCCCGAGGTGAAACTTTACCCTTGTGAAGAGCACAAAGTGCTTATATATGGTATCAAGATGTTTATCTTCCTTAAGCTTCACAGTCATCTTAAAATGCTAAGTGTTATGTGTACATACAGCCCCTGTATTTTAAGACTGTCTAGATGCACCACAAAAGTTTAGAGGAAAGGGAATATTGGTCAAACAAAAATCTTGAACCAAATCAGTGTTTGTTTTTCAAGTACTCTGCCATTCAACCTAATTACCAAGCATTTGAGAGAATATTGGTTCATGGTCGGGATGGGTATTGATCTAGACCATATGGTACTCGACTTGCTTTGATGTTGCTACATCATATACGCCTCTTGACAGCGACTTCATAAACCAACCTGCACAAGTACCTACTACAAAATTTCTTCAAATTCAGTAAGCATGGCTGAAATTCACTATGCATGTCATATAAATGAAAATCAACAGTTAGAGGCTTTGGAATTATATGTCAGTTTGTTGTTTAATAGCATGCTAAATGTAAGGAGTGATTCCATATGCCACCTTTAACCATTGAGATGCAATGGAGAACCCAACCCAACAAAAAGTTCGAACTCACACCTCGTGAGGACATGTCTTCGGCTAGAGTGGAAAACATCATTAATAAATAAAAAATATATACTTGATGGAGGAAGAACAGAGAATAACTAATTGAAGAACACGGATCAAACAACAACAATGCGCGTGGAGTAAACAAAGAGCAAGGATCGACATGGTAACTGACATGCAATTATTTGTGTATTTTGATTATTTCAAACAATCATAGAGACTGAAATCATATCATACTAATAAAAGGTACATAGTACAACACACAGAGATTGAGATGAGGCGTAATTAAAGGGGGCACAAGAGCACACTATACTGACCTGCCTGTTAGACACTGGATACCGGTAGTTTCAACTGAAGAACAAAAGAAACCAATCAAGATTTACTCTCGAATTGGTCCTTGTAGAGAACCCGCAATCATTTGAAATTCTAAATTGACAGAGAACACATCTCAGATATGTAGACAACAATTGAGAATTGGAACCAAGATCACCTTTAACCCACCAAGCAAGGCTAACATGCTTCTTTAATACAAAGAATAGTATGAGGGAGAATTGAACAATTGAGACCTAAGCATCACCCATCTCTTTTGTGCTCGAGAATCGTTTCCGAGTGAGCATAGTGGGAAAGGAGTAGCGGTATGGTTGGGATTATATGGGTTGCATAAATTGAATGAAAAATATGAATCACCAATGGAAACTGACCTGCCCTGAGCTAAGATTGGCATTAATGGCCAATAAAACTATCAATCAATCATCCTTGGCGATTGAACTTCATGGCTGTTCATCGCCGCACACCTCCTGCCGTGTTGTGGAACCGAATGGATCGAGGAGCCGCTGTCGTCGCGTCCGTGCAACCAAACGAACCGAGTAGGCTATATCCGTCACGTCGGTAGAAACCCATCGCAGTCCCATGGCAGTCCAAGCCCCCGCATCGGTTGCCACCTAGGTCGGAGGCGCCGCCACGGCCAAGTAGAAACAAAGCAGGCTGCAAGAGAAAGAGACCAGGTCACAAGGCCCAAAGGTTTTAGGGTTCACCACTTTTGTGCTGGGCGGGATCCTTATACAGGCCCAGTAGGCCCAAATGAATGTCGGATGCCAAAAAAACCACCGGAGCAGCGGCCCGAGAAGGTTAGTGCTGTGATGAAGCTTGTACGCGTGATTTGGGTTAGATTAAGAGCAGATCAGACGGCAAGAAAGCCTAAAAGTGACTATCCAACGGCTAGAAATGCTAATGGCCCGAGAGGGCTTGAAAAGTGCTCAGTTATAATGTATCTAAATTATCTAAGAAGAGAAAGTATGTTACCTTATGCCTCTCCCTCATATGAAATTGCAATGACGACTGCTGGTCTTGTTAACAATTGCCTAGGATAATTCCGCACACCGACCCATCAGTATTCCACACTCTCTATTTATAATATTTAGTAATATATTCTAACTTTATGATAACGACACCTACTTTTATATTTTAGCTCTCCGATATCATGTAAAGTTATCCTCTTCCTACCCACAACATAGTTTTATTTCTCGTTTCTAGTTGGAAGCAAACGTTCGGTGTACGTAGAGTCGTATCAGTGGCAGATAGGACTTGAGAGAATATTGATCTTGCCTTTTGCTCCTTGTGGGTTCGACACTCCATACTTATCACTTCCACCTTTGGGAATTGCTACGATGATTCCCTGCATTTGGGGATTATCATATGGCAGGACAAGTTGACATGGTTAGGCTACATGTTTAGATAAATAGGATAGTGGGGTGAACTTTAGGTATATAGGATGTGGCTATTGTCATTGATTTAACACTACAAATGCCCTTTGAAAGGACTTAGGTTTGGAGCTATCGCACGTAGGTTAGCTCGAAGGGGTTGAACGGGACAAAGGACACAAGGTTTACCAAGGTTCGGCCCCTCTGAACGAGGTAAAAGCCTATGCCCTGCTTCTAGTTGTATTGCTTCAGTTTCGATTACAAGGGAGCGATTACGCTTGACCTAGCCACCGATCAGTTGTTTCTTGAGTTAACTCGCCGCCGGATCTTGCCTTTATTTACATGGGTCGAGGCCCGGCGGTTTACAAGAGTGCGAGCCGGATCACACAACGTGTCTAGCTTGGTTTCTAAGTCGCCTTGCCTCTCCAGGCAAGTCATCACCGGGCGGCTCGTACTTCTGGGTCTTGGTCCATCACCAAGCCTTGTGTCGAGGGTTGGGTGCGACATATGCCAAAGGATGGCTTATCATGGTGGGAGCGAGTAGAACGTCGCTGTGCCCGGAAGCGGGATGAGGCGAGACACTAACGCCGCGCATTTTTACCCAGGTTTGGGGCTCTTTAGAGATAACACCCTAGTCCTGCGCTCATGGGTCTCTCGCATGATCACTAAGGCACTAGTGAGTACAATGGTGCTCCTTGAGTTGTATGCTAGAGGTGAAAGAAAGTGGCTAGCTCTCTCTCTCTCTATGTGTGTGGGTAGTTCTAACAGTTGGGAACCTTGCATGGTTGCCCCTGGGGTTTTATAGGCCTACCCCTGTGGGTACAATGGTAATCTGCCGTGTAGGCCCCGACTATCAAGATCTCCGTTGCCGCGGCTCCGCGTTGCCGGGGCCCGCCGACCGGTGGGCCCTGCCGATCGGTCCGGTATGGAGCCGACAGCTGCCCCGCGCCGCTATGGTCGCGCTGCTGCTTGTTATCATACATGTTGCTAATGACGATGCTTGGTCGGGAGGCATGGCTACATTCCGCTGGGCCCTGTGCGAGATCATCGCTGCTACACCATGTCTCGTCTAGTTAATGATGCACGGACCTCGAGGGAGGAGTGGGCCGCCTGCAAGAGGGCGGCCTCCCTCAGGTCCGACTGGTTTGAGCTATGTCGCCTTCCGGGTTCTCACTGCCTGGTAGGGACCGCCGCCTGCTAGCCGTATCGACAGGCCATCGTGGGAACAGGGCTTCGCCTAACAGGGCTGACGTCACGGATGGAGTGGCAACAGCGCCGCGCCATGCGGAGATCTCTGCCTGTACGGGGCACTGTGGCCACGCCGCGCCCTGGATTTGGGGGTGATGGGCTACACTGTAGCCTCACCTTGTCTTGTCTTCTTAATGGGGGCGCAGACTTTGAGAGCGTCATGGGCCGCCTGCTAGGAGCCGGCCTCTCTGGAGGCCGCCTGCTAGGAGTCGCACCCGCTTGGTGCCGCTCTTCCGGCAGCTTGGCCTTCCAAAGAGCCGCCACTTGACCAGCCTGGCCCACCAAGGCAACGCTTGCTTGAGGGGTGCAGCCGCCCCGATGTCTTGAATGTTCAGGCCTCGGGTTAGGCTACCCATGGCCCATTACTCCGGCCAAGAGTTCCCGGTTAGTGAGGCGTCATGCCGATCACGAGGTGCCTCGCTGCTTTTTTCTCCGAGTGCTCTTGTGAATGCTTCGTCCGCTTCCTGGTTTGCCGCATGCTGGGAGCCAGCCGCGACCGGGCAGGCTCATCTCTGATAATTTTTCGAAATGCCATGGCAGGAACCAGTTGGCGTGCTTGCTAAGCCTCTAGGCCCGCCGCCCGCTGCAAGCACGCCACGCGGCACCAGTCAGCCGGGCCAGCCTGCCAGCCCACGCGCACGATGGGACGCCTCAGCAGGCTGGGCCCGCCACCACTGGGCCTCGGCGCGAGAGCGGATCCGCTGCTGCCGAGGCAAACGGTTGAGATTCCCGGTGGAGTTACTGCGTGCAGTAACACGCGTAGTAATCGCGGGTTCATGGGGTTGTGGGTGCAGTTAATCCCACGAACCCACGTCCCGCCCCCTCGGCTTCGCAGCCCAGGGGCTATAAGTAGGGATAGGAGAGGGAGCGACAGCGCACACGCGCCTTCCTCTCCCTTGCCATTTTCGCCCTTCTCCTTCTCCTGCAGCCGCTGCTCCTCTTCGCTCCGCCGAGGCGCTGCTGCAGTTCGCCGCCGTCGACCTCTTCTGCCCCAACCTCTAGATCTGCTGCGGTCTTCGTCCCCGCCACCACGCCGTTTCTCCGTCCAGCTCGACTCCATGGCGCGCGAACGGGGAGGGGACTGGGACAGCTCGGTCGTGATAGATGACCACCTCACCTTTGTTCGCGCCACACGACGGCTGCTCGGCGAGGGCTTCGTCAAGGTACGCGTGCTGCCGGAGAAGGAGATCTCGCCGGCGCCGGAGGAGGCCAAGCGAGTCGTCTTCCGCTCACACTTCCTCTGTGGCTTCGGCCTGCCAGCGAGTGGGTTCTTCCGCTCCTTCCTCGAATTGTACCACCTTCAACCACATCATCTGACGTCCAACACCATGACGTTGCTGTCCGCCTTCGTCACGATGTGCGAGGGCTATCTTGGCATCCTCCCCACCATCGAGCTGTGGGGAGCTTACTTTTGCACCAAACTGGGCACCTCCGCCAGGGAGAAGGCGGCCCAGTGCGGCACCTTCGTCGCGGTGCGCCGCCCGTCTCCGAGGAACGCCTTCCCCGCCATCAAGCTATCACAGTCGGTCAAACTGTGGCAGAAATCATATTTCTACGTGGGAACGTCAACCCAGGCATCGACTTCGTTAACCTTCCGCCCTACGAAGCCGGCCCTCCGGCTGAGCCTCGGGCCGACTGGGCTACAAGCTGAAACCCATGTCAGCCGAAGCCGCCGCCTCCATCAACCGGCTCCGGGTGCTGACGAACGAAGAAGGCCTCAGGGCATCCGACTTGCTGGTTGCCTTCGTCGAGCGCCGAGTTCTCCCGTTCCAAGGCCGAATTTCATCTCGATCCGCTGAATGAGCGGCATCGACCAGCCGATATGCACCACTTAACATGCCGACCACCAAGTTGCCCGGTGGTGAACGAGATCTCCACCTCAAGCCGCCGAAGGGTCTTGGCGATTCGGCAAGCGGCCATACTGGCATTCCAGACCATCGCCGGTTGTAAGTTCTTCGAACCCTTCCTTTTCATTACTTCGTCTTGGTCTTGGTCTTGCCGTCTTGAATAATCAGTCCTCGGAACGCACATCCACATGTCTCCGGCGACGACCGCCATCATGGGGCCGGGTGGTGAGTACCAGCCGGACCGGGAGGTGAGCGATGTGGACGACCCCGACTTGGGGGCGGCTGCCCTGGAGGACGACGCCATAGGCGGCGGCGATGGAGCATGCGGCTCCAAAGGAGGCGGCCTTGATACCTGGCCCGACGACAACGAAGAGGCGGACGAGCCGCGCCACGCGTGCGGTGCTGGCAGGGTGGATGCGGGCCCCTCTGCCGAGCCGGCTGCTCAAGGCGGTACGTGCAAGCGCAAGCAAGGCGCCGCCTTGTTTGGCAGCGTGCCAAAGAAGGCCAAGAACCCGTCTGCCACGACCAAGCGGAAGGAGGCTGCCGCCAAGGTGGCCAAATTCCAGAAGATTCCGAAGGCACCTTCTATGGTGTCGGCGTAAGTATCTTTACCTTGTACTTTCTTTCTTATTGGCTACGTCAGAGCTTTCTTGCTTTATTTTTCTTGACTCAGGGCCCCGCTCTCACTTGAGAAGTCGGCCGCCACCTCCGTGATTGGATTAGCGGAGACCTCCACCACCACCCGGCGAATCGACCCTGCAGCCGACCTCCCGGAGGCGCAGGAACGAAACGCGCGGGAGGCGCGCGAGGAGCAGGAAGCCGCCCGCAGGGAGAAGGCAGAGGTGGACAAGGCGGAGGCCGCCGCGTTGAAGAAGCTGGCGGAAGCTAAGGCCAACGTCGCCGCGAAGAAGGCGGCCGAAGAAGCCGACGCTTTCAGCGCCGCTATTCGCCGCCTCGAACTCCGCACCACCACCACCAGATTTCATGGCGCTAATCGGGAGCCGCAGCAGCACCCGGTCATGGAGAGGGAAAGCGGCGACATCACATGCCGAGGTAATCGTGCCTCCGCCACCGCCACTCGAGATGTGCAGGCGACCAGCCGGCTGCCGCCGCTGGTGCCGCCAAATGGAGACGAGATGGTGACAGCCCGGCCTCAAGCCCACACACCATCGCTACGCCGCACGAAGGCGATTTCGACACCACGCACCGCTGGATACCGGTGCTGCGAGCTCATCGCCAAAAATCCGATAAAAAATCTAGAAACAACAAGTTTTCATCCACGCTTTCACGAAAAGCCCTTTTATTTTGAATATATTTATTCTCCGCTTTTATTTACTTCGATATTAGCTTTGATCAAAGTCAAGCTTTATAAACTTTAACAAAATTTATAGACAAAATATTAACATGTACAATTACAACTCAATACCATTAGATTCATTATTGAACGATTTCGATCATATAAAATTGTTATCGTAAATATGTATATTCTTCCTATAAACTTGGTCAAACTTTATGAAGTTTGACTTCAGTCAACTCTAATATGCAGAGTAAATAAAAACGGAGGGAGTACTTACTTTTTTCCAATCCACCCAGATGTCAAGCATCTAGTGCCCGCTACCGCTGATTGGGTGCGTGAATGGATGGGCTTCTAAACCGAGCGATCCTCGACATCCGTGCCAAACTCCGAATGAGGCCACCACCCTTCAAAGAAGGCAACAGGCATTCTTGGATTCGCGAGCGCAATCCGGTACGCTTTTGCTGCTTCGCTTTTTGATTCTTGTATTTCTATGGGCGTACAACGACCCATCGGGTAGAAGCTCCGAAGTTTCGGGCGGTCATTGTCGAGCAGCGGCTCAAACTTTAATTGGCAAGTCCGAAAAGCTAACTTTATCTCGATATCTTCATTGTAGGATTATCATAACTTTCGCTGTCCGCCTTCAACTCCACCGCCCAAGATCTGAACCAAGGACCATCGACTTGTCGGAAAGCCAAGTAATTCATCGCTTTTTTTATGGGGCGCCGCCACTGTCGGTGTCAAAACCGGGCGGATCTCGGTAGGGGGTCCCAACTGCAAGGCCTAGGCGGATGGTAACAGGAGACAAGGGACACGATGTTTTTACCCTGGTTCGGGCCCTCTCGATGGAGGTAATACCCTACCCCCGCTTGATTAATATTGATGATATGGGTAGTACAAGAGTAGATCTACCACGAGATCGTAGAGGCTAAACCCTAGAAGCTAGCCTATGGTATGATTGTTGTTCATCCCACGGACTAAAACCCTTCGGTTTATATAGACATCGAATAGGGTTAGGTTACACAGTAGTCGGGTTACAATGGTAGGAGATCTACATATCCAGACGCCAAGCTTGCCTTCCACGCCAAGGAAAGTCCCATCCTGACACGGGACGTAAGTCTTCAATCTTGTATCTTCATAGTCTAGGAGTCCGCCAAAGATGATAGTTCGCTATCCAGGACACCCCTAGTCCAGACTCCTCACCAACAAGACTACGCTGGCTGTAGTCCCCGAGATTCGGGCCGACTGCTGAGCAGTCGGGCCGGATCTCCCCGGCAACTACACTTCTTCTTTGTTGATTGCTGACATTTTTTCCTTTCTCCATTCTTGCAGAGGCCAATGCCGCCTTGCAGCAGCAGCTGGGTGAAGCCAACACCGTGTTGCGCTCCAAGGCGGCAGAGTGCAACGAGCTGGCCCAGGAGCGTGACCGACTGGTCAAGCAACTGGCGGAGCTTCTCCAGAAGGACCAGAAGGATGCAGAGGTGAGAGAGTCCAACCTCCTTGCCGAGTTTGAGACCGAAGGTTCCGCCTGGACTGACAAGGAGGCGCTGCTGCAATCCGGCTTCGGCAGGATTGAAGACATAGTTGATGGTAAGCTTTCATCTTTTCTTTCTTTGAGCTACCGATGCCGATCGAGCCGGCTTTAGCTTCGACTCTCGACTTCTGATTTCTTTGCTTTCTGCTCGAGTAGACTTCTTCCTAGACACTAGCGCCGCCAACCGGCTATTGAGGCTTATCATGAGGGACGGAGGGCGAAGGCGGCAAATCACCACGACGCCTCGGACCCTTAGCGTAACAGCTTCAAAGATCAGTGTCCGCTCTTCGCGGCTCATCGATGCTGCGCCGTTTTAGTGTGTCGGAGCTCAAACGATCTCCGCCTTTGGCTGACGTGCGCTTCCACGACGCCAATGGATCGCTAACTGGCCGGAGGTGGCGCCGATCGCTTGAGGCATGGAATGGTTCTCGGCCTAAGCCGGAGCGTGCCGGACCTTGGAGTTCATCAAGGCGTGGTACCCTAGGCTAAATCTAGCCCAGTTGACCACTTTTCGGCAGGAGGCCCCGGAAGAGCTGGTGGCGGTGGAGCGTGATCTTGTCAGACGGGCGGCGGCGATCGCCGAGTACACCAACACCAGCGTCTTCATTCCTGAGCTGACTGAGAACGGGCCGAAGCACCACCGGAGTGGTTCGGGCTGAACCCGGAGGACGACGAAGACTCGGCCGAGATGATCGACCCCAGCGACGAAGGAGAAGAGGATGAGGATGAGGAAGGCGAAGAAGATGTGCCGGAGGTCGGAGCGGACGGCCAGCCTCAGCTTGACTCAGGCTCAATAACGAAAGCCGCGCCGAAAGGCCGATCGCTGGGGCGCACTAAGCGGAGACCAACCAGCCGTCCACTCCACCAATCGGCACCATCGACTCCGCCAACCAGCCGGACCCCTCTGCTGCTCCCTAGGCCGCCGTCTTATCTTTATTTTTCCTGTTTTATCAGTCTCGACAAACTTTGTTAAATTTGCACAATTCCACCCACGGGGTGTATTTCAAACTCCATTGAATGCTGGCCAAGGGCCTTTTGATATGTAAATATTCTTTCGCACAAGTTCTGTGCTTTTTGCCGATTTCTAACTTGTCTTGCTTTCTGCTCCTTGGCTTTTTTCCTTTGCTGCCCTCCCTTGGCTGCCGTCTTTCCAGCCAAACAACCGCTCTGTGGACTGCGGCTGATTCAAGTACTTAGCTACTTTCGGGAGAGCAAGTACTTAGCCGCCTAGAGCGTTAGCAAGTTAAGTAGAAGCCGGCCGGCCGGCTGCTCAGAAGCCGGTCGATGAGGCGGGAAGCCGGCTTGAACTATGCGCGTGCTTTGAGTCCTTAGCCATTTTTCGTGTGGACACCCTTTTCTGCCTTTCACTCCTGCTCACCGATCAGTCGCTCTGCGAGCTGCGGCTGCTGGCAGGAGAAGGCTTAGCTGCCAACACACTACTTGTCCGACTACAAGAAGCATCACATAGTACAAGGCGGCGAGCCCTGGGGCCGACTGGTCGCACCCGGTGCCAGGCGGAACAATGAAATAACACATTCATAGGCATAGTACTTATCATATAGATAAAAGAGGGTAGCCCTCGAGCTCTTCTCAGGGGACCCGGAGTCTTCGTACTTAACGCAAAAGGTAGCATGGTACATACTGCATCAACTGTAAAATCTTCGAAGGAGGTTTGCATTCCACGGCCGCTCTGTCTCCTTGGCGGAGTCGTCTCTCTTGTGTGCTCTGGGTTTTGAGCATCGATCAGGTAGTAGCAGTCATTGCCCAAAACTTTGCTGATGATGAAGGGGCCTTCCTTGGTGTGTCGAGCTTGTGCTGGCCGGTTGTTCGCTGGATCACCGGAGCACAAGGTCTCCTCTTGGAAGGATCTTGGCTTGACCTTCGATTGTAGTATCGCCAGACTCTCGCCGGTAGATGGTGGACGGCTGAGTGCCAACAGTCGGCCCTCTTCCAAAGAGATCGACACCGCGTTTCTCGTGCTTCTTTTCCTCCTCTTCAGGTACATGGCGCACTCGAGGGAGTCGAACTCTATGCCCGCCGGGATGACGGCTTCGCACCGTGAGACGAGGACTTAAAGGCGAAGTTGGTTGACTTGTTTGGAGTTGTGCGAGGCTCTAGAGGACGACCGGCAGCTCGTCGATCCAACAGCCGACCAAATGCTCCAGAGGCTCGACCATCGGGGCTTGATGCCGGACAAAATGAGGCCGCTTGTTCGCTTCCACCTGGCCGCTTGATCATGAGCCAACCTGCACAAGTACCTACTACAAAATTTCTTCAAATTCAGTAAGCATGGCTGAAATTCACTATGCATGTCATATAAATGAAAATCAACAATAGGAGGCTTTGGAATTATATGTAGTTTGTTGTTTAATAGCATGCTAAAGCGGAGGAGTGATTCCATATGCCGACCTTTAACCATTGGAGATGCAATGGAGAACCCAACCCAACAAAAGTTCGAACTTCGTCACCTCGAGAGGATATGTCTTGAGCTGGGAGTGGAAAAACATCATTAATAAATAAAAAATATATACTTGATGGAGGAAAGAGCAGAGAGAATAACTAATTGAAGAACCTGGATCAAACAACAACAATGCTGCGTGGAGTAAACAAAGAGCAAGGATCGACATGGTAATCTGACATGCAATTATTTATGTATATTTGATTATTTCAAACAATCATAGAGACTCAAATCATATCATACTAATAAAAGGTACATAGTACAACACCATGAAGATTGAGATGAGGCGTAATTAAAGGGGGCACAAGAGCACACTATACCGACCTGCTGCTCATATTACATCGGATACCGGTAGTTTCAAGCTGAAGAACAAAAAGAAACCAATCAAGATTTACCTCGAATTGGTCCTTGTAGAGAACCTGCAATCATTTGAAATTCTAAATTAGACAGAGAACACATCTCAGAGTATGTAGACAATAATTGAGAATTGAACCAGGTAGATCACTTTTAACCCGGTGAAGCGAGGCTAATATCGCTTCTTTAATACAAAGAATAGTATGAGGGAGAATTGGAACAATTGGAGACCTAAGCATCACCCATCTCTTTTGTCTTTGGAGAATCAAGCTTCGAGTGAGCATAGTGGAAAGGAGTAGCTGTATGGTTGGGATTATATGGGTTGTATAAATTGAATGAAAATATGAATCACCAATGGAAACAGACCTGCCCTGAGCTAAGATTGGCATTAATGGCCAATAAAACTATCAATCAATCATCCTTGGCGCATTGAACTTCATGGCTGTTCATCGCCGACACCTCCCGCTGCGGTTGTGGAACCGAATGGATCGAGGAGTCAGCTGTAAATGTCGCGTTCGTGCAACCAAACGAACCGAGTAGGCTATATCCGCCACGCCTGTAGAAACCATCGCAGTCCCATGGCAGTCCAAGCCTCGACGGTTGCCACCTAGGTTTGAGGCGCCGCCACTGCAATGCTGAGAAACAGCAAAGGCAAGAGAAAGAGACTGAGGTCACGCAAGGCCCAAAGGTGTTTAGGGTTCACCACTTTTGTGCTTGGCGGATCCTTATCTCTGAGCCCAAGAGAGCCCAAAATGAATGTCGGATGCCAAAACCACCTGAGCAGTGCCCGAGAAGGTTAGTGCTGTGATGAAGCTTATGCAGCGTGATTTGGGTTAGATTAAGAAGCGGAATCGACAAGCGAGAAAGCCTAAAAGTGACTATCCAGCGGCTAGAAATGCTAATGGTCCCGAGAGGGCTTGAAAAGTCTTTCAGATTATAATGTATCTAAATTATCTAAGAAGAGAGTATGTTACCTTATGCCTCTCCCTCATATGAAATTGCAATATTATTTGCTGGTCTTGTTAACAATTGCCTAGGATAATTCACTTTGACCCATATCGGTATTCCACACTCTCTATTTATAATATTTAGTAATATATTCTAACTTTATGATAACGACACCTACTTTTATATTTTAGCTCTCGATATCATGTAAAGTTATCCTCTTCCTACCCACAACATAGTTTTATTTCTCGTTTCTAGTTGGAAGCAAGCGTTAGGTGTCACGTGAAAGTCGTGTCGATGGCGAGATGGGACTTGAGAGAATATTGATCTTGCCTTTTTTGCTCCTTGTGGGTTCGACACTCCATACTTATCACTTCCACCTTTGGGAATTGCTACGATGATTCCCTGCATTTGGGGATTATCATATGGCAGGACAAGTTGACATGGTTAGGCTACATGTTTAGATAAATAGGATAGTGGGGGTGAATCTCTTAGGTATATAGGATGTGGCTATTGTCATTGATTTAACACGACAAATGCCCTTTTGAAAGGACTTAGGTTTGGAGCTATCGCACGTAGGTTAGCTCGAAGGGGTTGAACGGGACAAAGGACACAAGGTTTACCAAGGTTCGGCCCCTCTGAACGAGGTAAAAGCCTATGCCCTGCTTCTAGTTGTATTGCTTCAGTTTCGATTACAAGGGAGCGATTACGCTTGACCTAGCCACCGATCAGTTGTTTCTTGAGTTAACTCGCCGGCGGATCTTGCCTTTATTTACATGGGTGAGGCCATGGTTTACAAGAGTGAGCGGGATCACACTAGCGATGTCTAAGCTTAGTTTCTAAGTCGCCTTGCCTCTCGGGCAAGTCATCACCTGGCGGCTCGTGCCAGGTCTTGGTCCATCACCAAGCCTTGTATCGAGGGTTGGGTGCGACATATGCCAAGGATGGCTTATCATGGTGGGAGGCAGGTAGAGCGTCGCCGTGCCCGGAGCGGGATGAGGCGTGAACCGAACGCAGCAGGCGTACTTACCACAGGTTTGGGGCTCTCTTTAGAGATAACACCCTAGTCCTGCTCTGCTGGGAGTCTGCATGATCACTAAGGCACTAGTGAGTACAATGGTGCTCCTTGAGTTGTATGCTAGAGGTGAAAGAAAGCAGGGCTAGCTCTCTCTCTCTCTCTGTGTGTGGGTAGTTCTAACAGGTTGGGAACCCTTTGCATGGTTGCCACTGGGGGTTTATATAGGCCTACCCCAGAGGTACAATGGTAATCTGGCAGGTGTAGGCCCGAGCTACTCGGCATCTCACGGTTCTTGGCTTCTCCATTGATTCTTGGGACCCGCTGTTGGTGAGCCGCTGCCAGCTGATCTGGTATGGAGCCGACCAGTTGCCCCGCCAACGCTTGTTCCTTGCGCGCTGCTGTATTCTGTTGCCATGTTGCTAATAGCGCATGCTTGGTGGGGAGGCATGGCTACATTCCGTCCGTCTGGTCTTGAGATCAACATTGCCACACCATGTCTCGTCCTAGTTAATGATGCACGGACCTCGAGGAGGAGGCCGCTGCAGAGAGGCGGCCTCCTCGAGTCCCGACGGTTTCGAGCTATGTCGCCTTCGGGTTCTCCACTTTGCCTGGTAGGGACCGCCGCCTGCTAGTCGTGTCGGCGGGCCATCGTGGGAACAGGGCCGCACCTATGAGGCTGGCGTCACGGATGGAGTGGCAGCGGCGCCGCGCCATGCGGAGATCTCTGCACTGTCACGAGACGCCGTGGCCCGCGCCCGCGCCCTGGTTTGGGGGTGATGGGCTGCATGTAGCCTCACCTTGTCTTGTCTTCTTAATGGGCGCCAGACTTTGAGGAAGCGTCATGGCACGCTGCTAGGAGCGGCCTCTCACGGAGGCCGCCTGCTAAAGTCGACCCGTTTAGGTGAAATCTTCGGTGCTTAGCGTCTTCCGACAGCGGCCACTTGACCAGCCGTCCACCAGAAGGCAACGCTTGCTTGAGGGGTGCAGCCGGCCCCGATGTCTTGAAATGTTCAGGGCCTCGGGTTAGGCTACCCATGGCCCATTACTCCGACAGTAGTTCCCGAAGCTAGTGAGGCGTCGCGGCCGATCAGTCGAGGTGCCTCGGCTGCTTCTTTCTCCGAGTGCTCTTGTGAATGCTTCGTCCGCTTCCTGGTTTGCCGCATGCTGGGAGCCAGCCGCGACCGGGCAGGCTCATCTCTGATAATTTTTCGAAATGCCATGGCAGGAACCAGTTGGCGTGCTTGCTAAGCCTCTAGGCCCGCCGCCCATTGCAAGCACGCCCACGGCGGCACCAGTCGGCAGACCCAGCCTGCCACAGCGCCGCGATGGGGCGCCTCGGTAATTTGGGCCCGCCACCACTGGCCTCGGCGAGAAGCGGATCCGCTGCTGCCGAGGCAAGCGGTTGAGATTCGGTGGAGTTACTGCGTGCGGTAACAGCGGCGTATGTCAGCGAGGTTCATGGGGTTGTGGGTGCGATTAATCCCACGAACTCCACGTCCCGCGCCCTCGGCTTACGCAGCCGGGGCTATAAGTAGGGATAGAGAGGGGGCGGCAGCGCTGCAACGCCTTCCTCTCCCTTGCCATTTCGCCTTCTCCTTCTCCCTGCAGCCGCCTGCTCCTCCCGCTCCGCCCGGCGCGTCTGCTGCAATTCGCCGCCGTCGATTCTCTCTCGCCCCAACCTCTAGATCTGCTGCGGTCTTCGTCCCGCCACCACGCTTTCTCCGTCCAGCTCGACTCCATGGCGCCTTGACGGGAGGGGCTAAGGACAACTTCGGTGCGTGATAGATGACCACCTCACCTTTGTTCGCGCCACCACGGCGGCTGCTTTCGGCGAGGGCTTCACGTCCAAAATACAGCGTGCTTGCGGAGAAGGAGATCTCGCGGCGCGGAGGAGCCAAGCGAGTCGTCTTCCGCTCACACTTCCTCGTAAGCCCGGCCTGCGGCGAAGTGGGTTCTTCCGCTCCTTCCTCGAAGTGTACCACCTTCAACCACATCATCTGACGTCCAACACCATGACGTTGCTGTCCGCCTTCGTCACGATGTGCGAGGGCTATCTTGGCATCCTCCCCACCATCGAGCTGTGGGGAGCTTACTTTTGCACCAAACTGGGCACCTCCGCCCGAGAGAAGGCGGCCAAGTCGCGTATCGTACGCCGTCGTGCGCCGCGCCCGTCTCCGAGAACGCCTTCCCGCCATCAAGCTATCACAGTCGGTCAAGTTGTGGCGAAATCATATTTCTCGTGGAGCGTCAACCGAGCATCGACCCGTTAACCTTCCGCCCTACGAAGCCGGCCCTCCGGCTGAGCCTCGGGCCGACTGGGCTACAAGCTGAAACCCATGTCGGCGAAGCCGCGCGCCCATCAACGGCTCCCGGGTCCTTGTGAGCGAAAGAAGGCCTCAGGGCATCCGACTTGCTGGTTGCCTTCGTCGAGCGCCGAGTTCTCCCGTTCCAAGGCCGACCTCATCTGATCTGCTGAATGAGCGGGCATCGGGACCCGAGCCAGATATGCACCACGAACATGCCGACTACTGAAGTTGCCCGGGTGGTGAACGAGATCTCCGACCTCAAGCTGTCGAAAGGGTCTTGGCGATTCGGCAAGCGGCCATACTGGCATTCCAGACCATCGCCGGTTGTAAGTTCTTCGAACCCTTCCTTTTCATTACTTCGTCTTGGTCTTGGTCTTGCCGTCTTGAATAATCAGTCCTCGGAACGCACATCCACATGTCTCCGGCGACGACCGCCATCATGGGGCCGGGTGGTGAGTACCGGACCGGAGAAGTGGCGATGTGGGCGACCCGACTCCCAGAGGCGGCTGCCTGGAGGGCGACGCCATAAGCGGCGGCGATGGAGCATCACGGCTCAAAAGGCGGCCTTGATACCTGGCCCGGCGACAGCGAAGGCGGACGAGCGCGCCCGCGTGCGGCGTCTTTGGCAAGGTGGATCACGGGCCCCTACGCCGAGCCGGCTGCTCAAGGCGTGCGATGCAAAGCGCAAGCAAGCGCCGCCTTGTTTGGCAGCGTGCCAAAAAGGCCAGAAACCCGTCCCTGCGACCAAAGCGGAAGGAGGCTGCCGCCAAGGTAGCCAAATTCGGAAGATTCGAAGGCACCTTCTATGGTGTCGGCGTAAGTATCTTTACCTTGTACTTTCTTTCTTATTGGCTACGTCAGAGCTTTCTTGCTTTATTTTTCTTGACTCGGGCCCGCTCTCTTGAGAAGTCGGCCGCCACCTCCGTGATTGGATTAGCGGAGACCTCCACCACCACCAATGAATCGACCCTGCAGCCCGACCTCCGGGGCGCAGGAAACAAAGCAGGAGGCGCTTGAGCGAGAAGCCGCCCGCAGCGGAGAAGGCAGAGGTGGACAAGGCGGAGGCCGCCGCGTTGAAGAAGCTGGCGGAAGCTAAGGCCAACGTCGCCGCGAAGAAGGCGGCCGAAGAAGCCGCACGCCTTCAGGCGCCGCTATTCGTCGCCCCCCTGAACTCCGCACCACCACCACCAGATTTCATGGCGCCAACTGGGGGAGCCGGCAGCGAGCACCCGGTCATGGAGAGGGAAAGCGGCGACATCGTCATGCCGGAGGTAATCGTGCCTCCGCCACCGCCGTCTGGAGATGTGCAAGGCGACCAGCCGGCTGCCCCGCCGGTGCCGCCAGCCGGAGACGAGATGGTGACAGGCCCGGTTCCTGAAGCCCACACACCATCGCGCCGCCGACGCACGAAGGCGACTTCGACACCACGACCGCTGGATACCGGTGCTGCGAGCTCATCGCCAAAAAATCCGATAAAAAATCTAGAAAACAACAAGTTTTCATCCACGTTTTCTTACGAAAAGCCCCTTTTATTTTGAATATAATTCTACTCCCTCCGTTTTTATTTACTTCGCATATTAGCTTTGATCAAAGTCAAGCTTTATAAACTTTAACAAAATTTATAGACAAAAATATTAACATGTACAATTACAACTCAATACCATTAGATTCATTATTGAACGTACTTTCGCATCATATAAAATTGTTATCGTAAATATGTATATTCTTTCCTATAAACTTGGTCAAACTTTATGAAGTTTGACTTCAGTCAACTCTAATATGCAGAGTAAATAAAAACGGAGGGAGTACTTACTTTTTTCCAATCCACCCAGGATGCCGAAGCATCTAGTGCCGCGCCCGCTGATTGGGTGCGTGAAGGCGGGATGGGCGCCCTAAACCGAGCGATCCTCGACATCCAGGCCAAACTCCGAGCTGAGGCCACCACCCTTCAGCAGTGCAACAGGGCATTCTTGGATTCGCGAGCGGCAATCCGGGTACGCTTCTTGCTGCTTCGTTTTTGATTCTTGTATTTCTCTGTAAGGGCGTGCAGCGCACCAGATGTAACCCGAGTTTCGGGCGGCTGCTTTGCAGCGGCTCGAAACTGATTAACAAACTCGAAGTGCTAACTTTATCTGATATCTTCATTGTAGGATTATCATAACTTTCGCGCGTCCGCCTTCAACTCCACCGTCCAAGATCTGAACCAGTGGACCACTGACTTGTCGGAAAGCCGAAGTAATTCATCGTTTTCTTTCTTGCGGGGGCGCGCCAGCTGTCGGTGTCAAAACCGGCGGATCTCGGTAGGGGGTTGACTGTGCGTCTAGGCGGATGGTAACAGGAGACAAGGGACACGATGTTTTTACCTGTGTTGGGCCTCTCGATGGAGGTAATACCCTACTCCCGCTTGATTAATATTGATGATATGGGTAGTACAAGAGTAGATCTACCACGCAGATCGATCGAGAGGCTAAACCTAGAAGCTAGCCTATGGTATGATTGTTGTTCATCCTACGGACTAAAACCCTTCGGTTTATATAGACATCGAATAGGGTTAGGTTACGCAGTCGGTTACAATGGTAGGAGATCTACATATCCGTGACGCCAAGCTTGCCTTCCACGCCAAGGAAAGTCCCATCCGGACACGGACGAAGTCTTCAATCTTGTATCTTCATAGTCTAGAGTCCGGCCAAAGATGATAGTTCGCTATCAGGACACCCCTAGTCGAGGACTCCCTCACCAAGCGCACGCTGGCTGTAGTCCCGAGATTCGGGCGACTCTTTGGCGATCGGGCGGATCTCCCGCAACTACTACTTCTTCTTTGTTGATTCTTGACATTTTTCCTTTCTCCATTCTTGCAGAGGCCAATGCCTTGCAAGCAGCGGCTAGGTGAAGCCAACACCGTGTTGCGCTCCAAAGCGGCAGAGTGCAACGAGTAGCCAGAGCGTGACCGGTGGTCAAGCAACTGGCGGAGCTTCTCCAGAAGGACCAGAAGGATGCAGAGGTGAGAGAGTCCAACCTCCTTGCCGAGTTTGAGACCGAAGGTTCCGCCTGGACTGACAAGGAGGCGCTGCTGCAATCCGGCTTCGGCAGGATTGAAGACATAGTTGATGGTAAGCTTTCATCTTTTTCTTTCTTTGAGCTACCGACTGTCGATCGAGCCGGCTTCTAGCTTCTGACTTCTGACTTCTGATTTCTTTGCTTTCTGCCTGAGTAGACTTCTTTCCTAGACACTAGCGCCGCCAACCGGGCTATTGAGGCTTATCATGAGGGACGGAGGGCGGAAGGCGTGCAAATCACCGCCGACGCCCCCCGGACCCTTAGCGAACAGCTTCTCAGCATCCAGGTCCGTCTTCGGCGGCTCATCAGATGCTGCGCCGTCTTTAGTGTGTCGGAGCCCAAACGATCTCCGCCCTTTGGCCAGACGTGCCAGCTCCACGCACGCCCAGTCGGACTGCCAACTGGCTGGAGGTGGCGGCCGACCGGCTTGAGGCATGGAATGGTTCCTCGGCCTAAGCTGGAGCGTGCCGGACCTTGGAGTTCATCAAGGCGTGGTACCCTAGGCTAAATCTAGCCCAGTTGACCACTTTCGGCGAGAGGCCGGAAAGAGCTGGTGGCGGTGGGCGTGATCTTGTCGAGGCAGGCGGCGGCGATGCCGAGTACACCAACACCAGCGTCTTCATTCCTGAGCTGACTGAGAACGGGCCGAAGCACCACCGGAGTGGTTCGGGCTGAACCCGGAGGACGACGAAGACTCGGCCGAGATGATCGACCCCAGCGACGAAGGAGAAGAGGATGAGAGATGAGGAAGGCGAAGAAGATGTGCGGAGGTGGAGCGGACGGCCAGCCTCAGCTTGACAAGCGCCTCAAGCAGCGAGCGCTTCGGCGGCCGGCTGCTGCTTTGAGGCGACCAGCGGAGACCAACCAGCCGTCCACTCCACCAATCGGCACCATCGACTCCGCCAACCAGCCGGACCCCTCTGCTGCTCCCTAGGCCGCCGTCTTATCTTTATTTTTCCTGTTTTATCAGTCTCGACAAACTTTGTTAAATTTGCACAATTCCACCCACGGGGTGTATTTCAAACTCCATTGAATGCTGGCCAAGGGCCTTTTGATATGTAAATATTCTTCGCTAGATTCTCGTGCTTTTTGCGTTCTAACTTGTCTTGCTTTCTGCTCCTTGGCTTTTTTCCTTTGCTGCCCTCCCTTGGCTGCCGTCTTTCCAGCCAAACAACCGCTCTGTGGACTGCGGCTGATTCAAGTACTTAGCTACTTTCGGGAGAGCAAGTACTTAGCCGCCTAGAGCGTTAGCAAGTTAAGTAGAAGCCGGCCGGCCGGCTGCTCAGAAGCCGGTCGATGAGGCGGGAAGCCGGCTTGAACTATGCGCGTGCTTTGAGTCCTTAGCCATTTTTCGCGTGGACACCCTTTTACGCCTTTCCTCCACGCTCACCGATCGATTCGCTCTGCGAGCTCACTCTTGCTGGCAGGAGAAGGCTTAGCTGCCAACACACTACTTGTCCGACTACAAGAAGCATCACATAGTACAAGGCGGCGAGCCCTGGGGCCGACTGGTCGCACCCGGTGCCAGGCTGAACAATGAAATAACACATTCATAGGCATAGTACTTATCATATAGATAAAAGAGGGTAGCCCTCGAGCTCTTCTCGGGGACCGAGTCTTAAATATAGCACGCAAAAGGTAGCATGGTACATACTGTGATCAACTGTAAAATCTTGAAGGAGGTTTGCATTCCACGGCCGCTCTGTCTCCTTGGCGGAGTCGTCTCTCTTGTGTGCTCTGGGTTTTGAGCATCGATCGAGGTAATGTGATCATTGCCCAAAACTTTGCCGATGATGAAGGGGCCTTCCCAAGGTGTCGAGCTTGTGCTGGCGGCTGTTCGCTGGATCAGCCGGAGCACAAGGTCTCCCTCTTGGAAGGATCTTGGCTTGACCTTCGATTGTAATGTCGGCGTGAGACTCTGTTTGGTAGATGGTGGACGGCTGAGTGCCAACAACCCGGCCCTCTTCCAATGAGATCGACACCGTCTTCTCGTGCTTCTTTTTCCTCCTCTTCTGTGTACATGGCGACTCGAGGGGAGTCGAACTCTATGCCCGTCGGGATGACGGCTTCGGCACCGTAGACGAGGACGAAAGGCGTGAAGCTGGTTGACTTGTTTGGAGTTGTGCGCAGGCTCTAGAGGACGACCGGCAGCTCGTCGATCCAACAGCCGACCAAATGCTCCAGAGGCTCGACCAGTCGGGGCTTGATGCCGGACAAAATGAGGCCGTTTGCTCGCTCCACCTGGCCGTTTGACTGCGGATGGGCAACGGACGCTAAGTCCAGTCAGATGCCCTGCGTCACGCAGAAACGAGCCAAGGCGCCTTTGGCAAAGTTTGTGCCGTTGTCGGTGATGGTGCTGTGCGGTATGCCATACCGAATGGTGATGTCTACGATGTAAGTCACAACGGTCAGACCATTCAACTTCTTGATTGGCTTTGCTTCTATCCACTTGGTGAATTTGTCCACAGCGACCAGCAGATGTGTCATGCCGCCACGTGCTATCTTGAATGGTCCCACCATGTCCAGGCCCCAGACGGCAAAGGGCCAAGCGATGGGGATAGTCTTGAGTGCAGAAGCCGGCAGATGTGGCTTGGAACGGAACTTCTGGCACCCTTTACACTTCTAGACCAAGTCTTTGGCGTCTTCTAGAGCAGTCAGCCAGAAAAAACCATGGCGGAAAGCTTTGGCAACAAGTGATCTTGAAGCTGCATGGTGACCACACTCGCCTTGGAGGATATCTTTGAGGATTGCTTGGCCTTTCTCCGTCTCCACGTAGCGCTGGTACACGCCAGTGACACTGCGCCTCACAAGTTCTCTGTTGACAATGGTGTATGCTGCTGCCCGAAGTTGCACTTCTCGGGCCGAGATCTCATCAGTCGGCAGCTCTTTGTTCACCAGAAAGTTGAGGATGGGCTGCGCCCATGAAGGTGCTGCTATTTCTTCGACTACCAGGGTTGCTACTTGTACGAGGGCGGTTGGGCCGGGAGGCGGCGGGTTGGAGTCGGCTGCCGCTTGCTGTGTCGATCAAGTCCCCGGGCCGACTACTGCAGTCCCCGGGCTGGGTGCGACTGCTGCAGTCCCTGAGCCGCCTGCCGAAGTCCCCGAGCCGGCTGCCGGAGTCCCCAAGTCGGATCCGACTGCTTCGGGAGTAGCCTGCACGAAGATAGAATCTGATTCTGGTGACGGCTTAACAGACGGCTTGAGGAGGCGTTGTAGGGCGATGTCGGCTGGTATTGCTTGCCGAGTGGAGCCGATCCGTGCCAAAGCATCCGCTTGCTCGTTGTCCTTTCGTGGCACATGGAGGAACTCGCACCCTTCAAAGTATATGCTGAGTTGCTGGACGAGGAAGCAGTAGCTTGCCATGTTTGCATCCTTGGTGTCCCAGTCGCCTGATGACTGCTGGACCACCAAGTCGGAGTCGCCATAGCACATGATCCGGCGAATGCCGAGTTCCTTGGCAAGCCGGAGCCTGTGTATGAGTGCTTCGTACTCGGCAATGTTGTTGGAGGCGGCAAAATGAGTTTGCAGTACATATTTGAGCTTGTCGCCTTTGGGAGAGGTGAGGACAATGCCGGCTCCCAAACCGGTGCGCATCTTGGAACCATCAAAATGCATCCGCCAATGGGTGGAGTCCAGCGTTGGCGGAAGGTACAGGGTCTCAGCCCAGTCGACGAGGAAGTCGGCCAGTGTTTGGGACTTGATGGCGGTGCGAGGCATCTCGGCTTCCAATGATCTCGGCAAGTGGAGCATTGCAGACAACAGTGATTGGGTGCTCTTGAAAGTATGTTTCAGCTTCTTGGCGGCGAAATGCACGCCGTAGCACATCTTCTGATAGTGGGGGTAGTTCTGCTTGGAGGCGAACAACACTTCAATTAGGTAATGCACCGGCCTCTGGATTGGTAGTGCTTTGCCGTCTTCTTTGCGCTCCACAACTATGACTGTGCTGACGACCCGGCTGGTGGCGGCGATGTAGAGAAGCATGGGCTCCTTAGCAGCCGGAGCCGCCAGGACAGGCGGAGTGGTCAACATCTTCTTAAGCTGGAGAAAAGCTTCGTCCGCCTTGTCATTCCACTCGAAAAAAGTGGTCTTCTTCATGAGATGGTACAGGGGAAGAGCCTTCTCGCCCAGCCGACTGATGAAACGGCTGATGGACACCAGGCAGCCGGTGAACTTCTGCACATCCAGCAATCGCGTGGGTACCTCCATCTTCTCGATGGCCTTGATCTTCACAGGGTTGCACTCTGTGCCGCGCTCTGAGACCAGGAAGCCAAGAAGCTGGCCGGCTGGTACTCCAAAGATGCATTTCTCCGGGTTGAGCTTGATTTTAAAGCGGCGCAAGTTTTCAAAAGTTTCCTTGAGATCTTCAAGCAGAGTGCTGCGCTTCTCCGTCTTCACCACAATGTCGTCCACATAGACGTGGGCGTTTCTGCCGAGTTGCTTGTGGAGACACTTCTGCATGCAACGCTGAAACGTGGCGCCGGCATTCCTCAAGCCGAACGTCATGGTCAGGTAGCAGAAGGCTTCAAATGGTGTGATGAAGGCGGTCTTCAGCCTGTCAGCCGGGTTCAGCTTGATCTGATGATACCCTGAGTATGCATCCAAGAAGCTCAACAGCTCGCATCCGGCTGTGGAGTCTATCACTTGGTTGATTCTTGGCAAAGCAAATGGATCTTTGGGGAAAGCTTTGTTGAGGCTGGTATAATCAATACACATGCACCACTGCTTATTCTTCTTCAGCACAAGGACTGGGTTGGCTAACCACTCTGAGAAGAACACTTCCATAATGAAGCCGGCTGCAAGGAGCAGGGCTATCTCTTCTCCAACGACTCTTCTCTTTTCTTTCGACAGGCGGCGCAAGGGCTACCTGACCGGCTTGGCATCAGGTCGGACATGTAACTTGTGCTCGGCGAAGTCCGTCGGAATACCCGGCATGTCCTTAGGAGACCATGCAAAGATGTCCTGATTCTCACGGAGGAAATCGACGAGCTCGCTTTCCTATTTGCTATCAAGGTTTGTACCCACAACAGTGTGCCTCTCCGGGTGCTCCGGATCCAAGGGTATCTTCTTTGTTTCCTTTGCCGGCTTGAACGAGCCCTCAGCTTCCGACTCCTTGGGGTTGGGCGACATTTTCGGCTGCTTGGCTGCCATTGCCACAACCCGGTCAAGGAGCCGCATCTCGGCTGCAATCACGAGGGACTCGGCTAGCGGCTGCTGTCTGCTGCGCAGGCGGACGACTTCTTGTAGTCTCCTGCTATGGTCAGGATTCCCTTGGTGCTTGGCATCTTCATCTTGAGGTAAGCATAGTGGGGAACCGCCATGAACTTGGCCAGAGCAGCCCGGCCAAGTAATGCATGATAGAGGCTCTCAAGGTCCACCACTTCAAACCAAACTCGCTCTCGGCGGAAGTGATCTTTGTCTCCGAAGAGGACGTCTATTTGGATCTTACCGATTGGTGAGCAGGAAAGGCCAGGGACTATGCCATGGAATATAGTCTGACTGGGCTGAAGTTGCTTCTGCTTGATTCCCAACTTTTCCATAGTGTCACGGTATAGGATGTTGATGCTGCCGCCGCCATCTATCAGAACTCGGGAGAAGCGAGCAGCCCGCCTCTCTGTTGCAAAGGTAGCATCCAAGACCAGGGCATAAGAACGAGGAGAAGGCATCACCTCCGGGTGGTCAGCTCGGCTCCAGCTGACAGGCTTCTCAGACCAGTGCATGAACTCAGGGGGTCTCTGATGCTACTGCATGTACTTCTTGTTGCCGTTGCCGTCTGCTGTGCTTATCGTCGGCCACGCTGGTGAACACGACATAAGCTCCATGCTCTTCAGGGTATTCATCTGGTATTGCACCGACTGGCCGGACTGCCGGCTGCTGGGGAGGAGGAGGCGGCGGGCCGGCGGGCGGTGGAGGCAGGAGTCCATCGTCCTTGGCGATCCTGGCGAGCCAATGGCACTTCCGAGTGGTGTGGTTGGTGTGACACCCCAAAATTTTTTAACCTGGTTTTTTTAAAATTTTGCCAGGAAATTTAACTTTCCTTTTTCTTGGTTTTTCTTGACTTCAGAACCACTCTTTTCTTGGTTATCTTGGAGTTGTTCCCTAAGATGAAAAAAATCTTTTACTTTTGATATTGGACTTCTTTACCCTCTCAAGAAAATCTTTTCTGTTATCAGAAGAATTAATTATACAATATTCTTCTTGATCTTTATTTTCTTGAAAAAAATAGTTTCCCATAGTTCATTGGTCCCATTTGTACTACAACCCTTTTATATATTTCTTCAAAAATCCCACCACAATTTGGAGATGTCATATGGAGTATTTGAACCACTTTTGTGCAAAAATATCTTCTGCCCATTGAATATTTTGAGCTCTACACCATATTTTCAAATCTGGTCCAGAGAGCATTTTTGCACTACAACCTATTCAAATATTTCTTTAAAACTTCTACCAAAATTATGGGATATCAGTAGGAACATATTATTCAACTTTATGCAATAACCTAATGTTGTTCTTTGGAAAATTTGAGTGAACCATCCTCTTTTCCATTCTGGTCCAACTTGAGGTTTTGTACAGCAACCACCTTTTTAGTTGCTCCTTGATCCATGATTCCTTTTCATACTTATAGTCCTCCTTGCCAAACCCTTAAGTCCAGGAGAGTGGACCCATTGGATGATTCTAAGTGCATGCAACCATGCCCTGTTCTTTCTGTCCAGAATTGGAGTTTTGCAAAACTTGCACTAGCAAGTTTGTGCTTTGGACAAACTAACCTTACCACCCTCTCTTTTATCTAAAGAGACCCTACTCTGGAGGTTTTGGCCACTCCAAGAACTGCCTAGGAGCCTTGGGCATTTTGTCAAACACCTTGAGAGCATGGACAGATTTGACATGAGTTTTTGTTTACACTGTGAACTTAATACCCTGACCAGACCAGCATGTCCCATGGTTTTGCCCTAACCTATAACCCCACCCTGCTAACCCTCTTGTGGTTTGGAGCCCTCTACCATGCCATAGCATTCGTCGAGCACGTCCCGTGCGTGCACCGGGCGCGAGCAGAGAACGCGTTTTGCACGTGCCACGCCCGAGCCGACGCGTTGCTCCCCGATTTCTGCACGCCCTGCGGAGCCACACCACTCACTAAGCTCCTCACCGCAACGCGCCAAGCAGCCCTCGCCACGTCTCCGGCAGGCCAGCAGCTAGCCGCCAATGCCGCCCGACAGCCCCGGCAATGGCCAGCGCCGTCCGAGACGCACCCGCTCGCCAGCTCGCCCCTGGAGCAGTACCCACTCGTCCGCTAGTTCCTGCCGCCATCCCCACCCTCGCCACGTTGCCGGCAAGCTACAGAAGTCGGTCGCCGATGAGCTCATCCACTGCCGCCGCGAACCGACATAAGAACACTATAAAAGGAAGCCCCTCAAGCCCTACGAGCACACGAGCAGCCTCACACCATACTCCTAGTGCCCCCATTGCCGTCAATTGAAGAGAAAGAGGCCGTCTTCCCCAACTCCAGCCGGTCCGGCCGCCGCCACGTCCCAGCTCCGTGCACCGCAACCAGGGCCTCCCCCTCTCCACTCTCTCCACCAGTAGTTCTCTCTTCCTCCCGTGAACCTTTCCCCCTGCTCGATTTTTATCGGGAGCCACCGTAGCCCCAAAACCACTCTGCTCCCGAATGCCTCCTCCGCCGCGAAGCTCGCCGCCGGCAGCTCACTCCGTCCCCACCGATCCAACGACCACCGGGAGGACTGCCCCGGTCTTGCGGATCCATCCCGACCCTCTGGAGCCCGTGGGGAGCAGCCCTTCCGGCCCGATCACGTCGCCTAGCCGCCCGTTCAGGCGGAGGAAGAGGAGGAGATGGACTGGTCAAACCTGACGATGGGCCCCTGGACCCCTTGTCGGTGACCCCCCAGATCCGTGGGTTAAGTGGAGCGTAACTCAAAATACGTCTTCGACGTGTGGGTTCAAGCGTTTTCTTTTCTTTTTTCTGTTTTATTTGAAAACCAAGAATTTGACTAAACTTTGACTGGCTATAACTTTTAAAATATAACTCCAAATGAATCGATTCTTTTTCCTACCTCTCTCAAATTTGACCTAGTTTATTTTAAGATTTATTTGAAAAAATTTCAAAACAACTTTTTGTGCTGTTTTGAGTTTGTGTGTTAATTCAAATTTATTCAAAATAGGACAATGGAGAAGAAGAAAGCTTGCAAAAGTTTTTAGGGTGCACCCTGCCTCTACACAAACTGAAGGCAAGCATTCTGGACCCGGCATAATATTTTGGTGTGTTCGTTGACACGTTTATAGCACCACCTCATTTCGGAATACTCGTTATTTCATGTGATATGATCATTTGCATGGATGCATTTAGTCTCTCCTTGTTGTTGGAAATGATTATACTTGTGATGGTAACCATTCTCATGTGCCTTGCATGCATGCCGGAAAGGAATTCGGGAAAGCCTCTGCCTTGGGTAGGCGTGAGCTTGTCGCCGGTCCCCGCCGGGATGGTTATGCCCGGTATGGCATGGTAAGGTATAGTGAGTGGTGACTTTGTTGGTTGAAATATATTTTTGTTATATATGTCATGCAGGGAATTTATAAACCTCCTGAGTCGATCGTATATCGAGTCTTGTTCCAGTAAACTCCATACTTGCTTCGTACTACCACTTGTCCCTACAACAAGTAGGGCACGGTTCAGTCAGTCGTCAACCCCTTTCAAGCACACACCGTACAGAGAGGCCATGGTGGAAGATATCGGTTGAAGCCGGTAGGCATGCCACCTGGTCCGGGGGCATGGGTGTTTCCGGTTGAGACCGAGAGGGGAGGCCACCCCTTAGAGCGCGTGTTATAAATTTGATCCCATGCTACGCGAGGTTGCAGCCTCCCCACTTAGAGTTTTGCTTGACAGGTGTCATGGGTGATTCTGAGAACACGGGTAAGTTAAGCTGGTGTGTGCAAGTCAGGTGTGTTTTCAATTAAAAGACCGTGAAGACGGAATTAGTCGAAGGACTAAAGAAATCCGCTACTCGTGGGTAAAAGTACACCCTCGCAGAGATTAAACCTATTGAATAGCCGTGTCCTCGGTTAAGGATTCGATGCAGGATGGGTCACGTGTCGGTCTTAGTGTCGGCCTTGGAAGAGAAGCTGTTAAATCCGAACAAAGAATCGTGACATGTGACTCATGATGACTATGATTATTATTTCTGTTATGGACTAACCCCATGAACATTATTTCTGTTGTGGACTAACCCGTTATATTGATTGAATTATTGAGTATCCACAGGATGGTTCTACCTCCTGGATATTCTTTGTGTTTTTGTATAAAGCCCTTTATGTGGTGTCGCTCGAGGCCTTGCATTATAGCATTTATTTTAAAGCCCTTTATGTGGTGTCGCTCGAGACACTCATTTGTAACATTTATTTTAAAGCCCTTTATGTGGTGTCGCTCGGGCCTCCAGTCGTGGCATTTATTTTAAAGCCCTTTATGTGGTGTCGCTCAGGCCTTGATATGGCATTTATTTTTTAAAGCCCTTTTCATGGTGTCGCTCAGATACCCGACTGTGGCATTTATTTTTAAAGCCCTTTACGTGGTGTCGCCCAGAAGCCCGACTGTGGCATTGCTTGTTTTTATTTTCTTTTATAAGCCCTTTACGTGGTGTCGCCCAGACGCCGGTATTAGCATTGCTTGTTTTCTTTTTCTTTTATAAGCCCTTTGTGTGGTGTCGCCAAGGCGCGCCATTGTGGCATTCTTGTTATTTACCACCAATTGAGGCGTCGCCTGGACAGCGAGCGGTGCATTTTATTCCTGCCACGTCATTACCTATTCACTGTTGCATTTTAATGATCTGCTTGCATGCATCAGAGATTTTTCTTTATAACTGACGATGTGATCATAGAACATTTCAGTGCATGCTTGTCACTTATATTATACCTGTGTTCAAGATGTTTGCGAGTACATTCAAAGTACTCACTGGCTTGTCCCTGGCTATTGTCTTGGCCAGATTTCTTGCGTGGAGAGGAGCGTTGCGATGACAACCCCGGAACCTACGCAATGGTGATTGCAGCCTCGCGAAGATAGGAGTTAACCTGGTCAGCTGTTCCCGTGGGAAATGGAGTCCCATAGACGCTGATGATCCACAAATCGCTTCCGCCATCAACCACTAGAAACCATTTGTTGTACTCACAGACCAGATGGTCTTGTACCTCATATTTTGTATTTTGCTTGGAATTTCTGTATCAAGTTGGTGCCTCATCAGCTAACAGTAATCCTGGGGCTGGTGAGCACGACGACCATTTTTTGTGAAATTTATTACCCGGAAAAACCGGTCGCGACAGACTTGGTATCAGAGCCAGGCTGACCATTGGCTAATCCTATCTTAGTCAGGTCAATAAACTTAGAGCAAACCAACCCACAGACCATAACGAAACCCCGGCCAAGCTTCTCGTGCAAGATAGCCACCACGGTGACCCGGCGCCTTTTGGCGATCGGTGCCCAACCTATCAACCTAGCTTTGTCTATTGCGCACCAGTGACCCGCACCCAAGGTGTCTTATTCGCAAGCATGCGAAGGAAGACTCCGTCCTTTTACTATAAAAGACACGCTAGCTAACACAACACAGCCGCTACCCCAAACCGAGCCATAATGCACGGCCCGTGGTACTGCTTGAGACCACAACGACCAACCTTGGAGGCTTTGTGACCATACTGCATAAACCTCACCCGTCGTGCCTATGCGTTAGAAGAGCCACCCGAATATGTTGTGTACCAAGGACCTATGAGTGGTGAGCCGTCAATTACGGGCCACCGTACACATTTCGGTAGGGGTCTAGCGCGGCGCCCCTCTGAGTTCACCGGAAGAACAACTTCCTTTGAGCCACAAGCCATCCAACTAGCTGCTCGAGAGGCTATAGTTCATCTCGGGCACTGTCGCCCGAGTTAGCGTCGCTCGTTCCACTACTACCCAGGCGTGAAGGGTATGGTAGACCACCCCAGGTTACCAGCGGAGATCACGAGGCGGACCTGCATTACTGCACCTGGTGTGCTATGTAGATCTTGTTGGAGGAACTGTTCGATCAAATCACCATTGATTTGATCACAGCTCGTGGAGAGCTGGTTCGTCGAGTCGGCGAGAGAGAGAACGGGCCCAACACCGACAACCCGGTCGTGCTGTTCGGACACCGATCGAGACCACGAGGTCAGCTCAACCATCAGCCAAGGTGCTTTGATGACCCTGAAGTGCTTAGTACGCCTTTTGGGAGCACACTCCAACGGGGTTGTGGTCAACAATCCCCGCGACGGTCATCATCACTACCCCGAGCCTGCAGCCCCTCAACCCTCTCCCGCAAATTCCGATGGTGAGAACCGTAGAGAAGCCTCGACATCCACAAGGCACGCCCGCTTGGATGTAAACGAGGTAGACTAAGTCACCCAAGTGGTGTCGAGTCCCAGTGTATCCTCGCTTTGTAATCCTGTGATCACTTAAATTGACGCAGCCTGTCACCGTGCCTCTGTTTTAAATAGTAGCCTTGCATGGATGTATTAGCATGCAGTGTGATTTTTCTATCCCAGGCTCAACTACCAAAACCACCCTGAGGGAGTCCCGGATTAGGGGGTGTCCGGATGGCCGGACTACCATCATCGGCCGGACTATCATCGGCCGGACTATCATCATCGACCGGACTCCAAGACTATGAAGATACAAGATTGAAGACTTCGCCCGTGTCAGGAGGGACTTTCCTTGGCGTGGAAGGCAAGCTTGGCGTCGGATATGTAGATCTCCTACCATTGTAACCGACTCTATGTAACCCTAGCCCTCTCCGGTGTCTATATAAACCGGATGGCTTTAGTCCGTGGGACTACAACATCAACAACCCTTACAATCATACCATAGGCTAGCTTCTAGGGTTTAGCCTCCTTGATCTCGTGGTAGATCCACTCTTGTAAACATCCACAATATCAATATCAATTGAGCAGGGCGTGGGTTTTACCTCCATCAAGAGGGCCCAAACACAGGTAAAACATCGTGTCCCTTGTCTCCTGTTACCATCCGCCTAGGCGCACGATTCGGGACCCCCTACCGAGATCCGCCGGTTACGACACCGACATTGGTGCTTTCATTGAGAGTTCCTCTGTCTTTGTCACCGATAGGAAGGATGCCTCCTCCGTCTTCAAGGGCGGTATTTTACGAAGGAGCCACGGCCGCCCGGCCAAACTATTCGGCTAGGTGGTTTCTTATGACCGCTGTCCGGCCACCGCTCGACAATGACCTCTCAAGTCGTCAAAAGCAACTTTCACGTCAGCTCGGAATTCGCGGCGGCTGGATCAATAGAGCTCTCGTCAGTAAGCGAGCTCTTGGATCGCATCGCCGCCACAGGAGTCGCTCTGGACTACAAACAGATTGGGCTTAAAACCGATCCGAGAGAGATTAACTCTCCCGGTCACCCCTGCGTTGCAGTGGTAGAGGAACAATCTTGGCGGCGCTTCTCCTATATTGAAAACTAGTCATGTCCGGGCTTCCGAACCCCCATGCGGATTCAGCGGAGGGGCGGACTTGATCAAAAGCGAACTTAAAGTCGGGCATCGGACCGGACTTCGTTGGACAACGTCCAGCAATCAAACTTCAGATTCGAAACTTCTCGGCCTTTGAGCCTTGAGATGGGTAGGGTTCGGACTTAATTCCACCCCCCGCCCGGACATATGCGATCTATCTCTAATCCGGCAAGAGCCGCTGAGGACAGTACATCACTATTGGGCGATTCCTCCCGGTTATGGACAGGATAAAGGACTGCCGAGAGGAAAAGCATAATCTCAATTTTTGCAATAATTGCAGACGAGGACTCTTGAGCGCCGTCGGCCGTCGTGAAATTACAACTTCGCCGACCTGGCGTCCATAATCTGAAAATCTTGTGTGATGGAGAGTTTCGGACAACGAAAATAATTTTTGGTACAATCCGGCCCGAATACAACCCTAGTCCGCAACAAAGGGTGCATTACACTCGGGCACCAGATACAAAAACCAAAAGCAAAGACCCCATAAAGGGCGCGGAACCGTACTAGAGGGATGGCTTAGCGGACCTGTAAAATTCACAAGATCTGATAGCGCCGTCCCAACACATAACCTTCGAGCATGTTGGATATTACGGCAGGTGGCGAAAGTGGAGAGGAGCTTCTAGCCCGGAAAACCACTCCAACAACATCGATGCGGTATCAATAGTCTTGAGACTTTCACATCAAATAATATGCGGAAGCGAACAATCTGGCGGCCTCGCCGAAGTCTACCAAGTAGCAACAACCAATCCATGGGCGACACAGCCATCACCTTCAACGCCAGCGACGAACCTAAATTCGGACAGCCCGAGCTCCGGCCGCCTGGTACTTAGTCCAATAGTGGATGACTTTCGACTTACAAAAGTCCTCATGGATGGCGGCAGGAGTTAAACCTCATCTCTGAGAAACCCTTCAAAAATGGAAATAGACTGGAGCCGCATTGAGCGAAGCAGCACAACCTTTAGAGGAATAATCCCTAGCAGGGAGGCGCTGCTGGGAAAAATCACACTCGATGTGGTATTGGCTCACGGACAATTACAGATCCGAAGAAGTCACGTTCCAAGTGGCCCCGTTCAACAACGGATATCACGCTATATTAGGGCGAGAGGCATTCACAATTTTTCAAGCCGTACCCCATTATGGGTACATGAAGCTCAAAATGCACGGGCGGCGGAATAATCACTCTCGTTAGTGATCCGGACATAGCACTCGGCGCCGAAAACAAGACAGCGCATTAGCCTTAGAGGCACTATCAAAGCCCTAGCGGCGAGAGGAACTCACCACGCTGCGCTCTCGGTGAATAGGGGCGATGTGATACTCGATAAAGATCCAAGTCCACCTCCTTTAAACCAGCAGATGAAATAGTAAAATTCCAGGTCCACCCAGCGGACCCGACAAAGGCGGCCTCCATCGGGCACAATTGAACCCTGATGTAGACACCGCCTTGCGAAATTCCTTCGGAAAATTGGGACATTTTGCTGGCACCCCTCGGATATGCCGGAATCCCGCAGATTGGCGAACACAGCCTAAACATCCTAAAAGGATTCAAGCCAGTCAAACAGGCTCTTGACGATTTTCCGAACCCAAAATACAGGCAATGGGAGAAGAGCTAGCCAAACTATTGAAGCGGATTCATCGAGACATCAAGCACCGGATTGGCTAGCAAACTTGGTAATGGTACCAAAGAAGGACAAATCTTGGCGCCTATGTGTCGATTTCAAAGACCTAAATAAGGCCTGCCCAAAGGATCCCTTCCCTCTCCCCGCATCGACCAAATCGCCGATGCCACCGCAAACACGATTCATTGTGCTTCACGGGCGCATACTCAGCTATCATCAAATCAAGATGGCGAAGCGGATCAAGCCGCAGCGACATTCATTACTCCATATGGACCATTCGCTTCAACACGATGCCCTTCGGACTTAAAAACGCCGGCGCAACATATCAGCGCATGATTCGGACATGTCGGCTACCCGGATCGGCAAAACAGTAGAGGCATCGTGAGCGGCGTAGTCGTCAAAACTAAACTGCGTCTAAACTCTAGTAGGCGACTTGAGGCTCACATTCGACAACCTCGAGCATATGACATCAAGCTGAATCCGGAAAAATGCGTTTTGGTGTACCGGTGGAAAGCTGCTTTGGCTTCATTGTATCCGGTAGAGGAATTGAAGCAAACCCAGCCAAGATCCGAGCTCTCACATCTAGATATCCCAAAAGACCTCAAGCAAATACAAAAATTGAATGGATGCATGGCGGCTCTAAGCGCTTTATCTCCGTCTAGGAGAAAAGGCATTACCCTCTATCGCCTCCTTAGGCACACGAACACTTTGGTGGGCGGATGCTGCCACCGCCGGACTCGAAGAAATAAAGGCCATATTGGCAACAAATCCGGTCTGGCTGCGCCCAACCTGGGCGAACCAATGTTGTTATACATCGCAGCTACGCATCAAGTTGTAAGCGTGGTACTCGTCGTCGAGCGAAAGCGAAGGGCATAAATTCCCTCTTCAAAAACCGGTATACTACGTATCCTTTGTGTTAACCCCTGCAAGTCCGTTACCCGCACTATCGAGAAGATAGCATCAGCGGTGTTCATGGCATCCGGAAGCTCCGACACTACTTTCAAGAGTGTTCGATAACGATGGCCTCTGAAGTACCACTTAACAACATTATAAACAACGCGACGCGACGGGCAGGATTGCAAAATGGGCCATTGAGCTCTTACCATTTGATATATCTTACAAACCTCGTGAGCTATAAAATCACAAGTTTTGGCTGACTTTGTCGCTGAATGGACCGAAGCGAACTCCCTAAAGAATCGGCGCATACTCAATTGGATTATGCACTTGACGGCTCTAAAATGTTAGCGGATTGGGGCTGGCGTCGTATTGACATCCCGACCGGGACACAGTCCAATCGTACTTGAGATAATGTACGGACTCCAACAACGCAGCGAATCGAGGCCCTTTTACATGGTCTCCGGATGGCAATCTCCATGGGCATTCAACGCCTAGAGTGCGCGAGATTCAAACCTGCAATATCCCAAATAAGCGGAGACTTTGGCGCCAAAGATCCGAAAATGGCAGCATATCGCAATGCTGTCCTAAAATGTCGCCGGTTGAAGGACTTGAATTCCATCCGTAGCCGGGATAATAACCAAGCAGCCGATGTCTTGTACGCATTGGCGCAAAACGTGACGCTGTCCTCCCAACATCTTCACGGAGCGGCTCTTCAAGCCATCCGTACTATGGGAAGAGGAGTCGGAACTAACAAACCGGAACAAGCCGCACCAACCGCGATTCAGCCGATGATATAACACCTTCCGCCCACGACATAATGGCAGTAATTGCCCGTGGATAGAACCATTCCTCGCCTACTTGGTTAGGCAGGAGCTTCCAAGACCAAAATGAGGCCCGCTGCATTGTCCGTGATCTAAAGCCTACAAGGTCTATGAGGAGAACTTTATAAGAAAAGCACAACGGAGTCCTTCAAAGGTGTATCTCCGAAGAGGAAGGCGAAACCTCCTGGCTGAAATTCATGCGGACTAGGCGGACACCATGCGCAGCTCGGGCCCTTGTAGGAAAGGCATTCCGTACAGGATTTTCTTGGCCGACGGCCGAAAGCAGATCTCGGGACTTAGTCCAAAGATCGTCGGTTGTCAACTCTTTGCTAATTAGAGCCATATGCCACCCACCGCCCTCAAAACTATACCCACTTACCTGGCCGTTCGCGGTTTGGGGGTTTGACATGGTTGGGACACTTAAAGGGGGAACCCACAAGCAAAGGTACCTATTGGTCATGGTGGATAAATTCACCAAATGGATAGAGGCCAAGCCAGTTAAAGCGGCGAGTCCGGACCAGTGATAGACTTTATATCCGGGGTAGTACACGTTATGGTGTCCCCACAGCATCATCACCGATAGCGCACGAACTTCACCGCCGATGAGGTTAAATCATGGTGCAAAAATATGGGCATCAAGCTCGATTACGCTTGATCTATCATCCTCAAACAAGCGGTCAAGTGGAGCGAGCAAATGGTCTAATAATGGTGGCATCAAACCCGGACTAGTGCGGTCCCTTACGAAATCGACGCGCTTTGGGTAGAGGGCTCGACTCCGTACTACTGGGGCTGCGGACAACGCCTAACCGTACTACGGATTCACACCATTTTTATGGTATCTGGCGCGAAGCAGTTTTGCCTGCGACATCATTCATGACTCACCTCGAGTGCGCATATGCGAAGAAAGAAGAAGCGAGTTGCATCGGCAGGACAGCTTGGACACATTGGAGGAAAGGCGGCGTCGCCAAGGCTCGTTCCGCATTCTATCAACAGCAGGATCGAAGATATCAAAGCGAGAAATACGGGCCAAGACTTACAGCGTTGGCGAACTGGTTCTCGCTGCCGGACAAGAAAAAGGACAAGCTCAAGCCCAAATGGGAAGGCCCCTTCATCATCGATCAAGTCGACCGGCGGGGCGTACCGTCTCTGAAATGCATCGGATAACCGACTCGAGCCGAACCCATGGAGCGCAGCCGCCTCCGGCGATTCTATGCCTAGCGCCGGACTAAGAGTTCGTCCCTTTCCCCGTCAATTTTTTTACTTCAGCTGCCTTTTGTTTATCTTTTCTTCTCAACCCTATTCATCCAAGCCTTAAAGGGCCTACTGCATAGCGCTTCGCGCAATTGATGTGCTATCCGCACTCATTATACGGGGCTTCTTTACGGAAGCTTAATTATACGGGCTTCATGCCCAGCACATATATCAAGCCTCCACATGTACCTTTTATTCACCATTATATGCATTGATATGACTTAAGTTTTGGCCAAGCTGGGTTGCTGGCTCCTGTGCTTACCCCTCGTTCCCGATTGTTGGCTAGGAGGTAAAGGAGCACCTCTGCGATTATTCTGCCGTGTCGGCCGGATGTGTACCTCGGTGGGTGAAGCAAAGCTAGCGTTCTTAAGGAATATTCGATCGGTGACTTAAAAGATGATTTTTATCCACTTATTTATCTGCCCCGGATGTTTTTACGCTTTTTTGATCCGGACATGCACTTTAGGGCATACCACCCCAGAAGGAAAGGAACCCTTAACGGAACTATTCTCCTGGAAGATGTTTCTTACTACCCATGTAATATAACATAACTAGTTGGGCACTTATGCGATAAAGCACTGATGACCCCTCTACCTGGTCTCCATGCATACCCGGTTGTTTCATAACCGAGAAGGTATTCGGACACACTCCGGACTCTAGGGTCCGAGGTCGAAGCGAAAAGGTCGGCAAAGACAAGCGATCTACAATCCGGCTAGAAGGCATTTTGTATGTCATTTTATAATACATTGTCGGATCGGTGATTGTATTCTTCCTCAATCCCGTCTAACAGGTTGTCTAATTTACAGTCTGTTGGGAAAATTTAGCAGCCAACTCCACTTGGCGTATACTAAACTCACAGGATCTCCTTCCCATCGGGCCCCACAGTCGACTTGACCATGTGGTTGGGATCCGCTTTCTTGTACAGCGTCTTTACCATGGCCCGAGGCCTCCACGGCACCTTGGCGGCAGGCGAAATCTTCCATAAATGGAAGCGCTGCGCACTCCCCTGCAGCTTCTCCATAAGCTCCCCAAGACCCTCGGGTAAGGAGAAGGCTGGCCATAACGCTGGATGGCGCCACTCATTGCTGCCGAACTTCGTTCGATCGGTTGCAACAATTCGGAAGTTGATCACTGTTGATCTGGGCATCTCCTCCGCAGGGCGACACTGTGAGCATACCTGCAGACATATTACATCAAATTGACTTCCTCGCCGAACTCTTCTTTTCAAAGGAGTTCGCTCAAGCACTACTACATATGCGCTGACAAGCGTTGATTCTCCTTAACGGGCCCGGCAGCTCGGCCCGAGCGCCTTTCAGCTCTTCTCCAAGCTGGGCATGGGCATCCTAGAGCTTGTTCCTTTCATGCTGCACCTTATGCAGCACCCTCTCGCCGACCTTTAGTTGGCGCGAAGTTCTTACTGTCCGGATCTTGTCCGCAGCACCTGCAATGTCGTTTTTAGACTTGCGCAAAGGCCAAACGCTACTTATCTTTCTAAAATAATGCGGTACCAGGAGAGGTCCTTGCATTTCCTCCTACACCAGAAAATGCGGCCTCAAGTTGGGCCTTGCACTCTTGCAGCTCCTGAGACAGTTGGGTATTCTTCTCGGTAAGATCCTACGTTTCATATGATCCTTAAATCAGTTTAATATAACTACTTTAAGTCTCGGGGGCTACTGGCATATACAACTATTAAATTCTCTTACCCGTATGTCTTTTACATACTGCTCCGTGGCTCTGATAAAACCAACTTGAGCAGCACGAAGGTGCGCGTCCCCCGTGTTAAAGGCATTCAAAGCCTCGGGGGAGAAGCACGTGTCACGAAATACTGTCCGGCGGTGCCTGTGATTCAGGGCACTCTCCACCTCAAACTTGGTGGCGGACAGTCTATCGGCATCCTCCGTCGGAGGAACGTCCGGCTCGCGCCTTGCGCTCGCCTCCCCCTCCTGACCAGGTGCGGGAGCCTGGCTGGTAGAGGTTGGATTGACAACTTTCACGCCCGCAGTCCGGCGGACGCTTTTTTCCCTATAAAAGTCATGAGCACTCAAACGCTTCCTAGGAACGTTTCTCTAAATACTGAATTGTGAGCTACACCTTTGCGGCGACGTTTCAGTCCGCGCCGCGCTCCTCTTCCGCCCTCTTGGTCGAACTGGCCCTTGTTGTTCAGCCACATGAGCTCGGCTTCTCGCCCTAAAGGCGCCTCCTCCCTGCAGTGCCATCATATCGGTGGTGAAATAAGTAAGGAAGGAATAGCGGTGTCGGGGCTTGGCGCGATCCTGGGAAGCGGATATAGTCCGGGATAGTCGGCCGTGATGGCGACTAAAGCATTGTCCATGCTGAGCTGGTGGAACACCCGTCGATTAGCTCCACCTTTATGTCCGGATCCTCTTGGAGGCGGATCCCGGATCTCTGGATCCTCGGGCTGCGGAGCGGACTTAGCATGCCCTCCACGGTCCGGCGCAGTTCCTGCGTCGAAAGAAGAACACAATATAAGAAACTTAAGTTTCGAAAGGCACGGTGTCGGTGTCAAAACCGGCGGATCTCGGGTAGGGGGTCCCGAACTGTGCGTCTAGGCGGATGGTAACAGGAGACAAGGGACACGATGTTTTACCCAGGTTCGGGCCCTCTTGATGGAGGTAAAACCCTACGTCCTGCTCGATTGATATTGATATTGTGGATGTTTACAAGAGTGGATCTACCACGAGATCAAGGAGGCTAAACCCTAGAAGCTAGCCTATGGTATGATTGTAAGGGTTGTGTTGATGATGTCCTACGGACTAAAGCCATCCGGTTTATATAGACATCGGAGAGGGCTAGGGTTACATAGAGTCGGTTACAATGGTAAGAGATCTACATATCTGTATCGCCAAGCTTGCCTTCCACGCCAAGGAAAGTCCCATCCGGACACGGGGGGAAGTCTTCAATCTTGTATCTTCATAGTCTTGGAGTCCGGTCGATGATGATAGTCCGGCCAATGATAGTTCGGTGATGGCGGTAGTCCGGTATCCGGACACCCCTAATCCAGGACTCCTCGGTAGCCCTGAACCATGCTTCAATGACGATAAGTCCGGCGTGTATATTGCTTGGCATTGCAAGGCGGGTTCCTCCTCGAATGATAGAAGATTGTGAACACCGGGATAGTGTCGGCTCTGCAAAATAAATTCCACATTCCACCGTAGAGAATAATAATATACACATAAGTTCAATCTGCTGGCGTTTTACGTGGCATGACGTCACACCACTACCAAGCCATTACTTGAATTGTTTTTACTTTACCACCTCGGTGCATTTAGCGGCGGTTTCCTTGGCACGTCTTGTCGAAGCAGAGATCGTGTTTCCCTTAATCCGGATTCTCATCAATACGGACGTGGGTAACCCAACCGCGCCATTGATGGTGATGCTTGGGAGATAGCGAGTTTTACCAGGCGGTGGGGGCGCGTAAGACTTCGCCGCCCATATAAGGGATAAGGATTCACCTTCTCACCTACGCCTTCTTCCTCCTTTGCTTATCCATCTCCGCGCACTCGAGCTCCAGCGCCCAAGTTCGCGCATCTCGTCTCAACCTTCTCCGACCATGTCCGGAGCGGGAGGTAAATGGTTGGCCTCCACCGTTAAGGAGGAACACATCGCCAAACTGCGCGGCACCGGATACCTCTCCAGCGACATCGCGCACCGGCTGCCCGACGAGGGGCAGCTCATCCCCACCCCCAGGCCCCATGAGAGGGTCGTCTTTCTTCCCCACTTCCTCCGTGGACTGGGCTTTCCACTGCATCCCTTTGTCCGGGGGCTCATGTTCTACTACGGCCTGGATTTCCATGATCTGGCGCCGAACTTCATCCTCAACATCTCGGCGTTTATCGTCGTGTGTGAGGCCTTCCTCTGCATCCAGCCCCACTTCGGCTTGTGGCTCAAGACCTTCAATGTCAAGCGAAGGTAGTGAAGGGCACTCAAGCGGAGTCTTGAGGCGCCATGTTGGGCAAGATGCCCAATGTCCTTTAGTTGAAGGGCCTTCGTGGAATCCGTCAAGGGTGGCAATCGGGGTGGTTCTATATCACCGAGCCACGTGACCCTACATGGGCGGCGGCCCCCGAGTTTAGATTTGGTACCCCCACACAGCTCACCTCCTGGAAAGAGAAGGGCCTGCTGTGGGGTAGTTCGAAGGAGCTGACGGGACTCCAAGCCTGTATCCGAAGCTGGTGAAGAAGCTCGAGGCTGGTTAACGTGGTCCAAGTCATGCTCGTCCGCGGATACTCCCATGCCAAGGCGGGCATTCAATCTGTGGAGTTCGATCCGGAACAGCACCAGGCGCTGAGCAAGCTCTTGACACGACGTCTGGCGCTGGAAGGTGCTGTTCAAAGCGCCAAAGCCCCGCATCCGCGATGAAGATCGCGGATTTCGCCGCAGCCTTGAGCCGGCGAGGTAAGTGATTCTACCCTTAACGGGACACTTGTTTTTCATAGTTTGACTCTATGCGGGTTTTAATTTCCCCTTCTCCTTTGACATGACTGGATGAGGAAGGCGGAGCAGATTACCTGCCCGGCTCCTATGCCAGAAAATCCAGTGGACGCCCGTCTAGCGGGGCTGCTGGTTCCGGCACCGCACGTGGTGCCGGAGAAGAAGGCCAAGAAGGAGGCCACGGGTGCTCGAAGAGTGCCCGTTTTCAGGTGTCCGGCGACTCGGGATGGACTCCTCCCGAAAATGAGGAGGAGGAAGAGGACTCTCTCCCGGAGGAGGAGAGAGGAAGAGGAAGGCTTCCCCAGCGGGGGAGGCCGAAGGGTCAAGAGGGAAGGACTATTCCCGGACAGCTCCGCCAACATCAACGTTGGCGAGGAAGAATGGCCTTCAAGGGCCAGGCCTCGGCGAGATCGTAAGTATCCGGATTCCTGAATGATTTATAATTTCTTTTCGTGTCACATAGTGTCATTCGATGCCGCATGCTGCGTAGTCCGGCGGTGATGATCTCCCGCTTCATCGAAGCGGGTCGTTGCTCCGTCGGATGTAGACTCCATCGACCGCCTCCACCCCCGCGACACCGAGGGCGCCGAGGTGGGATCCCAGAAGGGACCCATCGGGGAGGCTCGAGGCGCCACAAGGCGTCCTCCGGACTTTGCCGGACTCCACATCGAACCCGCAGTGGTTCCGGAGTCCGCCGGGCGCCTGCCGAGCGAAGGGCAAGACCGGACACCGGCGGCTTCCGTCAACGGGCGCCGAGCAATTGTTGAGGCGCTGCGAGCGCTTCCATCGAAGAACACCGCACTATTATGAGTGCGGTGATCGAAAAGTGCAGCTTCGCCAGAGCGGGCTGACGAAGCTCTGCAGTAGCCTTCTATCGGGCTTTGAGGTAAGAAGTTAAAATATGCAATGTAATACCGCATAGACGAGTAGCCTCGATGCTCGGTTCGGTGTTGGAAAGAAAAGCGGACCGAGGATCTAAAAAAAAGATATACGCAGGGTTGCTAAAAATTATGTCAATATGGGTTGCAGGCTCTGCGCTGACCTCTGCCGTACTAGCTGCGGAGGTCGGTGCTGTGAAGCAGAGCTCGGCGGTCGAGCAAGAGCTCGGCCGCGCCAGAAGCAGCTCCAGGATAAAGAAGGTGAATAACACCACTTTGAACTTGTACCTTCTGTAAAAGGATTTAGGTTGCAAAAAAAATAACAAGGATAACATGGGTGCTGCGGGGGCCACGAGCGAGGTGGCGACTGAAGGAGGCCGTGTCCGTGGCGAGCATAATGCGGCACGGAGGCGGGCAGAGCGAGAAAAGCAGAGGAGGCGGGTGGCGGTGGTTCAGCAAGAGCTCCAGGCTCTCATGGAGAAGCATGAGAGCTTGGGCGTGACTCAAAGACTCGAGAGTCGAGCTTGCCTCGCTCTCGAAAGTGCTAAAACCACCAAGGCCGAGGCCCATAAGTCCCTTCAGGAGATTGAGTTGATGAGGAAGATAGCGGCGGGTAAGGCATTTTTCATGCAAAGCAAGCATGTGAATGTAAATTACGTGTTACTTACCCAATCGGAGCTCTCGAGGCGTTTGCAGATCTGCCTTGAAGCGTGTCTCGATGTCGCCGCATTCTACCGAGCCGAGGAGGGAGCTCAGCGGAGAAGGTCTTGGTCTCGATATGCTTTGAGGCCGGCCATCCAGTGCCCCTAGCGACCAGTGAAGCAGCTGGTCGAGCTTCACAAGGTGGCCGAGCAGGCCATGAAGGGCCTCATAGTCCGGCTGTGGCTGGAGAGGCCATGCACTGGAGCTACTTGCCTCGTCGACGGCTGGTGGATGCGTGCCCCTGGGTGGAGGTTATCAAGCGCTCCGCCTGTATTGAAGGTGCTCGTCGGGCCCTTGCCCGCGCAAAGGTGCATTGGGGCAAGCTGGATGCGGAGAAGCTAATCACTGACGCGCCACCAGCGGGCAAGGAACATCGTACGCCCGAAATCTACTATAAGGCTGTCCTGAAGGGTGCCCGCAAGATTGCGGATGAGTGCCCCAGGGATGTAATTTTTGAGTAAATTCGCAATGTGTTATCCTGTGCGCTAAAAACTTTGTTCATATGCGCTAAGCAACGCTTGTTAATTTAAAATATTACCTTCTGTGCGGCCGTTTATTAAATCTGAGAGATGGCAAGTCGTCGGCTTCAGCCCCCATGCCACGAGTGCTGGGGTGTTCGGGATAAACTTGAGCGCTCTTGTTCCCATTTTTGGGTCCATCTAGGGAGGCGCTCAACACAACGAACAAGGCAACCGGACTTATAGTGCTTGAACACTCTCACTTAGCCATAGAATTCTATAATTTTAAATTTCGGCGAAGCCCCTAGTATTCGGAGGACCGAATTGGGGCGCTATCCACGCCTTCGTCGGACATAATCGGAACTTCGCTCGAGCGGCGAGGTCTTTAAGGACCCGAAAGGACCTCTCGAACAGCGACCAGTCTCTCGCCTTATCATGACAGTCATTTTAGCTTTCTCCATCGAGGCGTTAACCTGCTCAACCGGGCGCAATCGCAGTGGTTCTCCAGTGCTACCTTAGCGATAGAGCGGAACGTAAGGTGCCAAACATGGGAGCAGGAAAACCCAACTATTGACCCAAGACATGATTGAGCCGATTCATATAATGCTATAAGTTCGGGTGCCGCACTTGTGGAAGTGTTAGGACTTTATCACACCATAATGCGGAGAGCATAAGCCCTGGTGTATTTGGCCGTACCAAAATGCAGGTGCAACATGTAAGTAAATGAACATATATATATATATATATATATATATATATATATATATATATATATATATATATATATATATATATATATATATATATATATATATATATATATATATATATATATATATATATATATATATATATAGGTAATGCAATTATAGGCAAAAAGTGCTGCATTTTATTTGAGAAGATATGCTATGAGTGCGGAATGATACAAATAGTCACGGAAAGCAAGGGAGTTGGACGAATTAAAGGCGTCTCCCTCAGGGTAGGCAGCGGAATGTTTGTATTTAACAAATTTAATGCTCGTGATGGAGACCACACGAGTGTTAAATGCCTTTGTCCTTCCCTGGCTGTTGCATCATGAGTTCGGCAGGGTCGCCGCCGGACATAGTTCTGTATAAAAAAGAGAAAAATAAAAGAAAAAAGAGCGACACACTTGGGAGCCCCTGGTGTGGTCGAACCGCACTCTGGGTCTGTTGTGGTTGTGCCTTTCCCCCTATGCCCATGGTATCTCCAAGGCGTAATTATGTACGCGGAGAGCTTCTCTTACAATTTTGCGAGGGCTGGGGTTGAGGCCGCATTGCTACGCGTGCTCGGAACATGCCAGGTGGTCTTGCTTGATGTTGCTCCGGGCGCGTTTGGTCGTGTCCGGTCGTTTAGCGTCCGGACTCAAGAATTGCCTTAAAAGGCTGCTCTGTACTTCTGCCGCGAGAGCCGCTGTATGTTCCTCCGTTCGGAGAGAGCGTTCCGTGTTTCCATTGACCGTGATGACTCCACGAGGGCCTGGCATCTTGAGCTTAAGGTATGCATAATGCGGCACGCGTTGAATTTCTTGAACGCGGTTCGTCCGAAAGCAGAGCGTGATAGCCGTTGCGGAGAACGGGCTATGTCGAAGATTAACTCCTCGCTTCGGAAATTATCCGGGGATCCGAAGACCACTTCCAGTGTAACTGAGCCTGTACAATTGGCCTCGACACCTGGTATGACACCTTTGAAGGTTGTCTTTGTAGGTTTAATCCTTGAAGGGTCTATGCCCATCTTGCGACTTGTATCCCGATAAAGCAGGTTCAGGCTCTGCCGCCGTCCATCAGGACTCTCGTGAGGTGAAATCCATCGATGATTGGGTCTAAAACCAATGCGGCGAATCCGCCATGGCGGATACTGGTCGGATGGTCTCTTCGATCGAAAGTGATCGGGCAAGAGGACCATGGGTTGAATTTTGGGGCGACTGGCTCCATCGCGTATACGTCCCTTAGTGCACGCTTCCGCTCCCTCTTGGGAATATGCGTTGCGTATATCATGTTTACCGTCCGAACTTGAGCGGGGAATCCCTTTTGTCCTCTGTTGTTCGGCGGCCGGGTCTCTTCCTCGTCATCGCTGTGTAGCCCCTTGTCACTGTTTTCGGCAATTAATTTTCCTGCCTGCTTGAATACCCAACAATCTCTGTTGGTATGGTTAGCTGGCTTTTCGGGGGTTCCATGTATTTGACAGGAGCGGTCGAGTATCCGGTCCAAATTGGACGGGCCCGGAGTAGTTCTTTTGAATAGCTTCTTCCGTTGACCGGGCTTGGAGCCTCGGAATCCGGCGTTGACTGCCGTATCCTCATTGCTGTCGCCGTTAATGCGGCGTTTGTTTTTGTTTCGACGCAACCTGCCATTGCGGTCCTTGGTATCCGGACTGCCAGCGTTTTTGCCGAGGTTGTTATCTGCGAGCTAGCCAGCTATCCTCTCCCGCATGAAGCGGGTCATGAGTGATGTGAGGGCTGCCATGGATTCGGCTTCTCCTGTCCTAGGTGCCGGGCTAGCCACTCGTCGCGGATGTTATGTTTGAAGGCAGCGAGGGCCTCGCATCCGGACAATCGGCGATTTGATTTTTCTTTGTTAAGAACCGTGTCCAGAATTGCACGGCGATTAAATCGGCTGCTGGATTATGTGGCTTAGGTCATCTGCGTCCGGTGGTCGCACATACGTGCCCTGGATGTTGTCGAGGAATGCGGCTTCCAGGTCTTCCCAGCATCCAATTGACTCTGCGGGCAGGCTGTTAAGCCAATGCCGAGCTGGTCCTTTAAGCTTGAGCAGGAGATATTTGATGGCGTGAAGGTCGTCGCCGTGGGCCATGTGTATATGGAGAAGATAATCCTCAATCCAAACCGCGGGGTCTGTTGTGCCATCATAGGATTCGATATTAACGGGTTTAAACCCTTCATGTATTTGATGATCCATTACTTCGTCAGTGAAGCATAGTGGGTGTGCGGCGCCTCTGTATTGGGCAATATCGCGACGTAGCTCGAGACAACGTTGTCTGCTGTGTTCGGCCCAGCCGGAGTAGTTATGTCTGGCGCGACGGTATTCGTCGTGGGTCTTGGGGCGCCCACGTGATCCATAGATAGATCTGGATTGTCTTGCCTTGTCCTCCAATATATCCCGCAAGTCCGGCGCATTCCCCCGTGGCTTCATGCTTTTTGAGCGATGCCAGGGTACGGTTTTGGTGGAGGGCTTGCACGCCTCTCTGTCGCGGCCACGAGGTGGCCGGTCTGCCGTATTGTGCGCTGGTGATGCAGGTTTGTATGCCTCCTCCTCTAATCGGGGGAGCAACTTGCGTTTTGGGTAACTTTTGGAGGGGCGTTCGAGTTCATACTCTTCGGCCGCGAGGACCTCGGTCCATCTGTCGGCCAGCAGGTCTTGATCAGCTTGAAGCTGTTGCTGCTTTTTCTTTAGGCTGTTTGCCGTGGCCATTAGCCTGCGTTTGAAACGCTCTTGTTCGACGGGATCCTCGTGCACGACGACCTGCGTCGCCGAGGCTTGCCTCGTCTCCGGAGGGAGGTAAGTAATTGTCATCCTCGACCTCTTCGTCTGCCGCCCTCTCGTGAGGGCTTGCTTCTGCCTCCTCCTGCGCTGGATCGTGCTGGAGGGAGTTGTCTTCGGCACTTTCTGGGGTGTTATTATCTCCTGTGCCGGAATCTCCATTCTTGCCGTGGCGGGATTTAGAGCGGCGCCGCTGACGTCGGCGCTTGGGCTGTTTCTTTAAGGAATCGGCCTCTGCTGCTTCTTCGCCGTCCCCATCTTTTGGGGTGTCCACCATGTATATGTCGTATGACGAGGTGGTCTTCCGGTGTCTGTGGCGCTGGTTCTTAGTAGTCTCGGCATCGTCGTCCATACCGTCGATGTCTTGAGTCGTAGTCGAGTATGCGGTTAAATAAATCGACGGTGGCTCTGAAGTGGGTGGTGGGTGGGCATTGAATTTCTTCGTCATCCACGTCCCAACCATCCTGGCCGTAGTTCGGCCAGGGCTCTCCGGATAGCGAGAGATGCTTCAGTGAATTTATGATATCGCCGAAGGGCGAGTGCTGAAAGATGTACGCAGCGGTGAATTCCATGATCGGCGCCCAATCGGATTATTTGGCAGGCGCAGGAGGTTGAGTCCGCAGGAGTCCGGCACCTCGGAGTCATGGTATTTATGCGGGACAAGGTAAGTGTTCGGCTCCATCGCCGTAGAATTTGCAGCTCCCGAGGCGGTGTCCAGCCATCCGTCCTCGATCCGAGCGATCGGCTCCGGACTATGGGTCGAAGCGGATCCGTGTGCGGCCTCCAAGGTGCTGTCCGGCGGCAGAGTTAGGTCATGCCCATCGTGACAGCGCGACACGCTCGGCTGTGGCTCAGATCCATCGAAGATCAAGTCCCCGCGGATATCGGCCGTGAAGTTTAGGCTTCCAAACCTGACCTGACGGCCAGGGGCGTAGCTTTCGATCTGCTCGGATGGCCAGCGAGTTGGCCTTGCAAGTGCGGCCGCCGAATCTGAAGATCTGTCCGGGAGAAAAGTCTCACCGGGACAGCGTCGTTGTTGATTGAAGAGGCCATCAAGCCTATCGGTGACGACACAGAGGAACTCTCAATGAAAGCACCAATGTCGGTGTCAAAACCGGCGGATCTCGGGTAGGGGGTCCCGAACTGTGCGTCTAGGCGGATGGTAACAGGAGACAAGGGACACGATGTTTTACCCAGGTTCGGGCCCTCTTGATGGAGGTAAAACCCTACGTCCTGCTCGATTGATATTGATATTGTGGATGTTTACAAGAGTGGATCTACCACGAGATCAAGGAGGCTAAACCCTAGAAGCTAGCCTATGGTATGATTGTAAGGGTTGTTGATGATGTCCTACGGACTAAAGCCATCCGGTTTATATAGACACCGGAGAGGGCTAGGGTTACATAGAGTCGGTTACAATGGTAGGAGATCTACATATCCGTATCGCCAAGCTTGCCTTCCACGCCAAGGAAAGTCCCATCCGGACACGGGGGGAAGTCTTCAATCTTGTATCTTCATAGTCTTGGAGTCCGGTCGATGATGATACTCCGGCCAATGATAGTTCGGCTGATGATGGTAGTCCGGCTATCCGGACACCCCCTAATCCAGGACTCCCTCACACGGGTTGGACACGCCGAGTGTTCGCTTACCCAAGGCCGGGGATTATTCATGGAAAACCCATTTAACGGGTTCGTCCGAAGGAAATCCTCCTTCTCCCCCTTATACAAGCCGGACAAGATCGTCACCAGATCTTCGGCCGAATCCGGCCCTTTGCGGCCATGACGGGTGGCATCGTCCTCCCCGTTGAAATCCCACATGGGGTGGCCCCTGTATTGTAGTGGCTGCACCCCCCGTGTAATGCATGTTGCCATGATTCCAATCATGGTCAACCCGGCATGGGCCAGTAACCTTATTCGGCCCATCAAATAATGGATGCTCTTTTCTTCCTCCAGATGGGGGCTCCGCGGACGCCAACTAAGGCGTTTCTTCAGAGGAGCATTGCTGAACTCCGGGAGGCCGATCCGAACAGGGTCCGGCAGCGGAGCGTCTTCTATATAAAACCATTCAAGGCCAGTCTTGGCGCCTTCTTAGGGGTTCGGATGGATATCCGGTCCGGCAATCGCCATATTTGGCGCCGCCCACTTGATATATGGACCCCTCGTGAGAGCGGGTACAAGGCAGAACAACCTCTTCCATAGCAAGTGGGGCTCGACGCCCAGGAAAAGCTCGCAGAAGAGCTACATAACCCGCAATATGCAGGATTGAGGCGGGCGTGAGGTGATGAAGTGGAGTCCGTAGAACTCCAGAGCCAGCGGAGGAATGGATGTACAGGAAATCCGAGCCCCTTATCAGATAGGGGACGAAGCATACCCGCTCCCTTTGTTGGGATTTGGGGTAACCTCCGCTTGCTTCCCACCTTTGTAGGTGGCCAGCCCGCTTCGAACCGAACCATGAAGGTCGGAGGAGATATCCCCCATTTGAAGCTTCACCAGCTCGTTGTGCGGAATGAGCATCTCCTGCAATCTCGGCAAAGGGCGGGAGCGAGAAGAGGAGCCGCGTTGACGGTCCATGATGGAATGGATTCTTGGTCGAAAGCGCTCCGATGAGTATTTGCGAGAGGAAGATGGTGATTTGGATCTGGATTCTTGCCTCCCTTATAGGCAGATTGTTCGCACAACTAGGGGGTAAAACATAAAAGACACCCGGGCTTTTCACATTCGCGCGACGCGTGGAAGAAGGCCATTATTGGGCGTGGAAGCCAAGACGCGCAACATTGATGAGGAAGCTAGACACTGTTCGGCAGGTACGTAGGACTTGAAGGAGAACCCGCCTTGCAACGCCGAAGACTACACGCATGCTGGACTTATCGTCATTGAAGCCTGGTTCGGGGGCTACTGAGGGAGTCCCGGATTAGGGGGTGTCCGGATGGCCGGACTACCATCATCGGCCGGACTATCATCGGCCGGACTATCATCATCGACTGGACTCCAAGACTATGAAGATACAAGATTGAAGACTTCGCCCCGTGTCCGGAGGGGACTTTCCTTGGCGTGGAAGGCAAGCTTGGCGATACGGATATGTAGATCTCCTACCATTGTAACCGACTCTATGTAACCCTAGCCCTCTCCGGTGTCTATATAAACCGGATGGCTTTAGTCCGTAGGACTACAACATCAACAACCCTTACAATCATACCATAGGCTAGCTTCTAGGGTTTAGCCTCCTTGATCTCGTGGTAGATCCACTCTTGTAAACATAGACAATATCAATATCAATCGAGCAGGACATAGGGTTTTACCTCCATCAAGAGGGCCCGAACCTGGGTAAAACATCGTGTCCCTTGTCTCCTGTTACCATCCGCCTAGACGCATAGTTCGGGACCCCCTACCCGAGATCCGCCGGTTTTGACACCGACACACCCCGACAACCCCCACAGTGATACGTCACTTTAGTGAGATGTGTGTATCTGTGGCTTGACCCCAAGCTGAGCCGGCAAATTCTTTACCTTTTACCACAGTAAAATGACCCAGCTCCAATGCTTTATAAAGACCCCGTGTGACCTCGCCAACCATCCCTCGCACAACCATTTCTTGCCATGCCGAGCCCTAGTATTTATCTGAGAACTCCAGATGCAACCCCGGGTAGTTTTGTCAAGATATTGTGGGATTTTACCTGCAGTACCATGGGCGCTACCCAGCCACCCCAGTACGAGCTGTTCAAATCGAGAATCACCCCTTCCACCTCGAGATATTGGGCAGCAGTGCACATCCCTCCTGTAAACCCAAACCAAGACCCAACGAAGGTCTCCTTCGTGGGGAAATCTATGCCAACCCCGCATATGGCCGTAGAAGCTGCTGCGTATGAAGCACTTGCTCGCCTTCGATTCGCAGTGCCCTATGCCAGCGAACGAGGGTATTATTACTTTCCATGCCGTGCAGCAACCGGAGGAGTAACATCTTTTCCCGGTGGACGAATTGAGAGAGACCCAGTCCTGGCCAACCTCGTCCAGTACGTCATCGCTCAAGAGCGTTTAACCCAACGCGTGATGGGTTATCTCCAGGGTCTCGCGGATTTAAATCCTCAGATCGCCATCGGCAGATCCCTAAGACCCGACCAGGAGAGGCACATTCATCGTCTGGTCAATCCACTTTCTCCGATAGAAGAAGAGTGTGTCCCAGTACCAGAGACGTTTTCCAGGACCCCGTCCAGTTACCATTTTCATTTTAGACGTCTCTACTGTGTGCATTGCTGCAGCATTTGTTTGTGTGTTGTAACTTAAGCGCGGTACCCCGAGTTTGCACGGCGAGCAAATCATTTAGTTTCTGTTAACGAGAGTAGCTCTGTTGCGGTTTGACTTTAATGCATTACTGTTTTCTCTCGCGAAAAATCCTGGAGTGAGATTTCTATTCCCTGATTACTTCATCATACATCCCCTCACGACTTGGATTATTTTATTTCCCGCAGCACCACGGCAGCAGACTCACAACCACAACTACTCGAGCACACACTCACACTGCTTGCAAATTTTTTGCAACGGTCTAACTGAGCACCTCCCGACAACAGTCAACGCCCGACACACCCCACCTACTCCTCGTGATCACCACCACCGCAGAGAGCCAACACCCGAGCAGCAGCATCGCGACGATCATCGAGGATCATCGCGCACAGGAGCACGGAGAGCCCCAGCAACGCTGCCAGCCCTCCGCACAACAGGATCACGTAACAGTCCGGCACCACCACCGCCATTAGAGCCTCGCCTCGAGCTCTGTCAAACGGAAACAGAGGAGGAGGAAGGAGGAGGAGAAGCGAGGCCGGGTGTGAGGAAAAGAGAAGAACACCTCGGCCGTTTCATAGCTCGAGTTCGGTGCACGGTGGGCGAGGTCCACCAACGCCGCACGTCGCCCGATCGCCGGTGTTCGGAGGCGAATCCTCGAGCAGTGCCGACATGCGCACTGGCCCGCGAGGTGAGTGCACGCTGCACCGCAGCTAGCACGCCAAGACCACTACAAGATACGACCTAGATGCCCTTCGAGCTAGGCGTCGCCGGTGGAGAAAGCGCGGGAAAGCACGCGGGAGAGAGGAAGAAGAAAGAGCCAGAGGCAGAAGAAGAGGCTGACAGTGGGCCCGGGTCCACTTGTTAGCCAGAGAGAGCACCGTGCTCTCGGGTACGACCAGCGTATTTTGAGATTTAGTATTTATTCTAAATCTATATCCAGCATAGAAATCTCTCGTTTTTGCTCCTAACCATAGATTTTTCCACGCAGCACCAGTGTCCCCACACTGTATTTTGCACCACTTATTGCCCTCTCACTGTAGCCACTTTTATTTTAATGCAATTTTGCTATAGAGAAAACTCTTAGCAAATCTCAAGGACGAGATTTTTCTTAAGGGGGGTAGTGTGGTGACACCCCAAATTTTTTTAACCTGGTTTTGTTAAAATTTTGCCAGGAAATTTAACTTTCCTTTTTCTTGGTTTTTCTTGACTTGTAACCACTCTTTTCTTGGTTATCTTGGAGTTGTTCCTAAGATGAAAAATCTTTTACATTTGATATTGGACTTGTTTACCCTCTCAAGAAAATCTTTTCTGTTATCAGAAGAATTAATTATACAATATTCTTCTTGATCTTTATTTTCTTGAAAAAAAATAGTTTCCCATAGTTCATTGGTCCCATTGTACTACAACCCTTTTATATATTTCTTCAAAAATCCCACCACAATTTGGAGATGTCATATGGAGTATTTGAACCACTTTTGTGCAAAAATATCTTCTGCCCATTGAATATTTTGAGCTCTACACCATATTTTCAAATCTGGTCCAGAGAGCATTTTTACACTACAACCTATTCAAATACTTCTTTAAAACTTCTACCAAAATTATGGGATATTAGTAGGAACATATTATTCAACTTTATGCAATAACCTAATATTGTTCTTTGGAAAATTTGAGTGAACCATCCTCTTTTCCATTATGGTCCAACTTGAGGTTTTGTACAGCAACCACCTTTTTAGTTGCTCCTTGATCCATGATTCCTTTTCCTACTTATAGTCCTCCTTGCCAAACCCTTAAGTCCAGGAGAGTGGACCCATTGGATGATTCTAAGTGCATGCAACCATGCCTTGTTCTTTCTGTCCAGAATTGGAGTTTTGCAAAACTTGCACTAGCAAGTCTGTGCTTTGGGCAAACTAACCTTACCACCCTCTCTTTTATCTAAAGAGACCCCACTCTGGAGGTTTTGGCCACTCCAAGAACTGCCTAGGAGCCTTGGGCATTTTGTCAAACACCTTGAGAGCGTGGACAGATTTGACATGAGTTTTTGTTTACATTGTGAACTTAATACCCTGACCAGACCAGCATGTCCCATGGTTTTGCCCTAACCTATAACCCCACCCTGCTAACCCTCTTGTGGTTTGGAGCCCTCTACCATGCCATAGCATTTCGTCGAGCACGTCCCGTGCGTGCTCTGGGCGCTAGCAGAGCACGCGTTTTGCACGTGCCACGCCCGAGCCGACGCGTCGCGCCCCGATTTCTGCACGCCCTGCGGAGCCACGCCACTCACTAAGCTCCTCACCACAACGCGCCAAGCAGCCCTCGCCACGTCTCTGGCAGGCCAGCAGCTAGCCGCCAATGCCGCCCGAGAGCCCCGGCAATGGCCAGCGCCGCCCGAGCCGCAACCGCTCGCCAGCTCGCCCCTGGAGCAGTACCCACTCGTCTGCTAGTTCCTGCCGCCATCCCCAGCCTCGTCACGTTGCCGGCAAGCTACAGAAGTCGGTCGCCGACGAGCTCATCCACTGCCGCCGCGAACCGACGTATCAGCACTATAAAAGGAAACCCCTCGAGCCCTACGAGCACACGAGCAGCCTCACACCGTACTCCTAGTGCCCCCATTGACATCAATTGAAGAGAAAGAGGCCGTCTTCCCCAACTCCGGCCGGTCCAGCCGCCGCCACGTCGCAGCTCCGTGCACCGCAACCAGGGCCTCCCCCTCTCCACTCTCTCCACCAGTAGTTCTCTCTTCCTCCCGTGAACCTTTCCCCCTGCTCGATTTTGACCGGGAGCCACCGTAGCCCCAAAACCACTCTGCTCCCGAATGCCTCCTGCGCCGCGAAGCTCGCCGCCGGCAGCTCACTCCGTCCCCACCAACCCAACGACCATCGGGAGGACCGCCCCGGTCTTGCGGATCCATCCCGACCCTCTGGAGCCCGTGGGGAGCAGCCCTTCACCGGCGCTGATCACCGTCGCCTCGCCGCCGTTCGGGCAGAGGAAGAGGAGGGAGATGGACTAGTCAAACCTGACCTGTGGGCCCCCTGGACCCACTGTCAGTGACCCCTCCCCAGTCCACATGGGTTAAGTGGAGACGTAAATCTCAAAGTACGTCTTCGACGTGTACCGGTTCGAAGCGTTTTCTTTTCTTTTTTCTGTTTTATTTGAAAACCAGGAATTTGACTAAACTTTGACTGGCTATAACTTTTAAAATATAACTCCAAATGAATTGATTCTTCTTCCTACCTCTCTCAAATTTGACCTAGTTTATTTTAAGATTTATTTGAAAAAATTTCAAAACAAATTTTTGTGCTGTTTTGAGTTTGTGTGTTAATTCAAATTTATTCAAAATAGGACTTTTTGAGAAGAAGAAAGCTTGCAAAAGTTTTTAGGGTGCACCCTGCCTCTACACAAACTGAAGGCAAGCATTCTGCACCCGGAATAATATTTTGGTTTGTTCGTTGACACGTTTATAGCACCACCTCATTTCGGAATACTTGTTATTTCATGTGATATGATCATTTGCATGGATGCATTTAGTGATCTCCTTGTTGTTGGAAATGATTATACTTGTGATGGTAACCATTCTCATGTGCCTTGCATGCATGCCGGAAAGGAATCCGGGAAAGCCTCTGCCTTGGGCAGGCGTGAGCTTGTCGCCGGTCCCCGCCGGGATGGTTATGCCCGGTATGGCATGGTAAGGTATAGTGAGTGGTGACTTTGTTGGTTGAAATATATTTTTGTTATATATGTCATGCAGGGAATTTATAAACCTCCTGAGTCGATCGTATATCGAGTCTTGTTCCAGTAAACTCCATACTTGCTTCAGATTACCACTTGTCCCTACAACAAGTAGGGTGCAGTTCGATCGATCGTCAACCCCTTTCAAGCACACACCGTACAGAGAGGCCATGGTGGAAGATATCGGTTGAAGCCGGTAGGCATGCCACCTGGTCCGGGGGCATGGGTGTTTCCGGTTGAGACCGAGAGGGGAGGCCACCCCTTAGAGCACGTGTTATAAATTTGATCCCATGCTACGCGAGGTTGCAGCCTCCCCACTTAGAGTTTTGCTTGACAGGTGTCATGGGTGATTCCAGACACGGGTAAGTTAAGCTGGTGTGTGCAAGTCAGGTGTGTTTTCAATTAAAAGACTGTAGACGGAATTAGTCCCGAAGGACTAAAGTAATCCGCTACTCGTGGGTAAAGAGTACACCCTCTGCAGAGATTAAACCTATTCGAATAGCCGTGTCCTCGGTTAAGGATTCCAGTCTGGGATGGGTCACGTGTCGGTCTTAGTATTGGCCTTCGGAAGAGAAACTGTTAAATCTGAACAATGAATCGTGACATGTGACTCATGATGACTATGATTATTATTTCTGTTATGGACTAACCCCATGAACATTATTTCTGTTGTGGACTAACCCGTTATATTGATTGAATTATTGAGTATCCCTGGGATGGTTCTACCTCCTGGATATTCACTGTGTTTTTGTATAAAGCCCTTTATGTGGTGTCGCTCAGACGCCGACTGTGGCATTTATTTTTAAAGCCCTTTATGTGGTGTCGCTCAGACGCCCGACTGTGGCATTTATTTTTAAAGCCCTTTATGTGGTGTCGCTCAGACGCCCGACTGTGGCATTTATTTTTAAAGCCCTTTATGTGGTGTCGCTCAGACGCCCGACTGTGGCATTTATTTTTTTAAAGCCCTTTTCGTGGTGTCGCTTAGACGCCCGACTGTGGCATTTATTTTTAAAGCCCTTTACGTGGTGTCGCCGAGACCCGACTGTGGCATTGCTTGTTTTTATTTTCTTTTATAAGCCCTTTACGTGGTGTCGCCCAGACGCCCGACTGTGGCATTGCTTGTTTTCTTTTTCTTTTATAAGCCCTTTGTGTGGTGTTGCCAAGACGCCCGACTGTGGCATTCTTGTTATTTACCACCAATTCGAGACGTCGCTTCAGACAGCCGAACGGCGCATTTTATTCCTGCCCCGTCATTACCTATTCACTGTTGCATTTTAATGATCTGCTTGCATGCATCAAAGATTTTTCTTTATAACTGACGATGTGATCATAGAACATTTCAGTGCATGCTTGTCACTTATATTATACCTGTGTTCAAGATGTTTGCGAGTACATTCAAAGTACTCACTGGCTTGTCCCTGGCTATTGTCGTGGCCAGATTTCTTGCGTGGAGAGGAGCGTTGCGATGACAACCCCGGAACCTACGCAATGGTGATAGCAGCCTCGCGAAGATAGGAGTTAACCTGGTCAGCTGTTCCCGTGGGAAATGGAGTCCCATAGACGCTGATGATCCACAAATCGCTTCCGCCATCAACCACTAGAAACCATTTGTTGTACTCACAGACCAGATGGTCTTGTACCTCATATTTTGTATTTTGCTTGGAATTTCTATATCAAGTTGGTGCCTCATCAGCTAACAGTAATCCTGGGGCTGGTGAGCACGACGGCCATTTTTTTCTGAAATTTATTACCCAGAAAAACCGGTCGCGACAGACTTGGTATCAGAGCCAGGCTGACCATTTGCTAATCCTATATTAGTCAGGTCAATAAACTTAGGCAAACCAACCCACCAGACCATAACCGAAACCCCAGCCAAGCTTCTCGTGCAAGATAGCCACACAAAGGACCGACGCTTTTCGGCAATCGGTGCCCAACCTATCAACCTTGCTGTCTATCGCGACAAAGGACCGCACCCAAGGTGTCTTATTCGCAAGCGTGCATGAAGGAAGACTCCGCCCCTTTACTATAAAAGGGCACGCTAGCCCCAACACACAGCACAGCCGCTACCCCAAACCGAGCCACAATGCCCGGGTCCGTCGTGCTGCACAGACGAGACCACGACCAACCTTGGAGGCTTTGTGACCATACTGCAAACCTCACCCGTCGTGCCTATCGTTAGAAGAGCCACCCGAATATGTTGTGTACCAGGACCCATGAGTGGTGAGAGCCACACCTGGGCCACCGTACACATTTACGGAGGGGTCTACCGCCGAGCGCCCTACTGAGTTCACCGAAGAACAACTTCCTTTGAGCCACAAGCCATCCAACTAGCTGCTCGAGAGGCTATAGTTCATCTCGTGCACTGTCGCCTGAGTTAAGCGTCGCCGCTCCACTACTACCCCAGGCGTGAAGGGTATGGTAGACCACCCTAGGTTACCAACGGAGATCACGAGACGGACCCTGCATTACTGCACCTAGTGCACTATGTAGTTGCGCTGGAGGAACTGTTCGATCAAATCACCATTGATTTGATCACAGCTCGTGGAGAGCTGGTTCGTCGAGTCCCGGCGAGAGAAGAGAACGAGCCCAACACCGACAACCCAGTCGTGCTGTTCGGACACCCGATCGAGACCTTGAGGTCAGCTCCAACCATCAGCCAAGGTGCTTTGATGACCCCCGAAGTGCTTCGTCGCCTTTTGGGAGCACACTCCAACGGGGTTGTGGTCAACAATCCCCGCGACGGTCATCATCACTACCCCGAGCCTGCAGCCCCTCAACCCTCTCCAGCAAATTCCGACGGTGAGAACCGTGGAGAAGCCTCGACATCCACAAGGCACTCCCGCTTGGATGTAAATGAGGTAGACTAAGTCACCCAAGTGGTGTCGAGTCCCAGTGTATCCTTGCTTTGTAATCCTGTGATCATTTAAATTAACGCAGCCTGTCGCCGTGCCTCTGTTTTAAATAGTAGCCTTGCATGGATGTATTAGCATGCAGTGTGATTTTTCTATCCCAGGCTCAACTACCAAAACCACCCCGACAACCCCCACTGTGATACGTCACTTTAGTGAGATGTGTGTATCTGTGGCTTGACTCCAAACTGAGCCGGCAAATTCTTTACCTTATACCACGCTAAAATGACCCAGCTCCAATGCTATATAAAGACCCCGCGTGACCTTGCCAAGCATCCCTTGCACAACCATTTCTTGCCATGCCAAGCCCTAGTATTTATCTGAGAACTCCAGATGCAACCCCGGGTAGTTTTGTCAAGATATTGTGGGATTTTACCTGCAGTAACATGGGCGCTACCCAGCCACCCCAGTACGAGCTGTTCAAATCGAGAATCACCCCTTCCACCTCGAGATATTGGGCAGCAGTGCACATCCCTCCTGTAAACCCAAACCAAGACCCAATGGAGGTCTCCTTCATGGGGAAATCTATGCCAACCCCGCATATGGCCGTAGAAGCTGCTGCGTATGAAGCACTTGTTCGCCTTCGATTCGCAGTGCCCTATGCCAGTGAACGAGGGTATTATTACTTTCCGAGCCGTGCAGCAACCGGAGGAGTAACATCTTTTCCCGGTGGACGAATTGAGAGAGACCCAGTCCTGGCCAACCTCGTCCAGTACATCATTGCCCAAGAGCGTTTAACCCAACGCGTGATGGGTTATCTCCAGGGTCTCGCGGATTTAAATCCTCAGATTGCCATCGGCAGATCCCTAAGACCCGACCAGGAGAGGCACATTCATCGTCTGGTCAATCCACTTTCTCCGATAGAAGAAGAGTGTGTCCCAGTACCAGAGACGTTTTCTCAGGACCCCGTCCAGTTACCATTTTCATTTTAGACGTCTCTGCTGTGTGCATTGCTGCAGCATTTGTTTGTGTGTTGTAACTTAAGCGCGGTACCCCGAGTTTGCACAGCAAGCAAATCATTTAGTTTCTGTTAACGAGAGTAGCTCTGTTGCGGTTTGACTTTAATGCATTATTGTTTTCTCTCGCGAAAAATCCTGGAGTGAGATTTCTTTTCCCTGATTACTGCATCATACATCCCCTCACGACTTGGATTATTTTATTTCCCGCAGCACCACGGCAGCAGACTCACAACCACAACTACTCGAGCACACACTCACACTGCTTGCAAATTTTTTGCAACGGTCTAACTGAGCACCTCCCGACAACATTCAACGCCCGACACACCCCACCTACTCCTCGTGATCACCACCACCGCAGAGAGCCAACACCCGAGCAGCAGCATCACGACGATCATCGAGGATCATCGCGCACAGGAGCACGGAGAGCCCCAGCACCGCTGCCAGCCCTCCGCAAAACAGGATCACGTACCAGTCCGGCACCACCGCCGCCATTAGAGCCTCGCCTCGAGCTCCGGCAAACGGAAACAGAGGAGGAGGAAGGAGGAGGAGAAGAAAGGCCGGGTGTGAGGAAAAGAGAAGAACACCTCGGCCGTTTTATAGCTCGAGTTCGGTGCACGGTGGGTGAGGTCCACCAACGCCGCACGTCGCCCGATCGCCGGTGTTCGGAGGCGAATCCTCGAGCAGTGCCGACATGCGCACTGGCCCGTGAGGTGAGTGCACGCTGCACCGGCAGCTAGCACGCCGCGCACTACCGCAGTACAGCCTAGATGCCCTACGCGCTAGGCGTCGCCGATGGAGAAAGTGCGAGAAAGCATGCAGGAGAGAGGAAGAAGAAAGAGCCAGAGGCAGAAGAAGAGGCTGACAGTGGGCCCGGGTCCACCTGTCAGCCAGAGAGAGCACCGTGCTCTCGGGTACGACCAGCGTATTTTGAGATTTAGTATTTATTCTAAATCTATATCCAGCGTAGAAATCTCTCGTTTTTTCTCCTAACCATAGATTTTTCCACGCAGCACCAGTGTCCCCACACTGTATTTTGCACCACTTATTGCCCTCTCACTGTAGCCACTTTTATTTTAATGCAATTTTGCTATAGAGAAAACTCTTAGCAAATCTCAAGGACGAGATTTTTCTTAAGGGGGGTAGTGTGGTGACACCCCAAATTTTTTTAACCTGGTTTTGTTAAAATTTTGCCAGGAAATTTAACTTTCCTTTTTCTTGGTTTTTCTTGACTTTAGAACCACTCTTTTCTTGGTTATCTTGGAGTTGTTCCCTAAGATGAAAAATCTTTTACTTTTGATATTGGACTTGTTTACCCTCTCAAGAAAATCTTTTCTGTTATCAGAAGAATTAATTATACAATATTCTTCTTGATCTTTATTTTCTTGAAAAAAAATGGTTTCCCATAGTTCATTGGTCCCATTGTACTACAACCCTTTTATATATTTCTTCAAAAATCCCACCACAATTTGGAGATGTCATATGGAGTATTTGAACCACTTTTGTGCAAAAATATCTTCTGCCCATTGAATATTTTGAGCTCTACACCATATTTTCAAATCTGGTCTAGAGAGCATTTTTATACTACAACCTATTCAAATATTTGTTTAAAACTTCTACCAAAATTATGGGATATCAGTAGGAACATATTGTTCAACTTTATGCAATAACCTAATATTGTTCTTTGGAAAATTTGAGTGAACCATCCTCTTTTCCATTATGGTCCAACTTGAGGTTTTGTACAGCAACCACCTTTTTAGTTGCTCCTTGATCCATGATTCCTTTTCCTACTTATAGTCCTCCTTGCCAAACCCTTAAGTCCAGGAGAGTGGACCCATTGGATGATTCTAAGTGCATGCAACCATGCCTTGTTCTTTCTGTCCAGAATTGGAGTTTTGCAAAACTTGCACTAGCAAGTCTGTGCTTTGGGCAAACTAACCTTACCACCCTCTCTTTTATCTAAAGAGACCCCACTCTGGAGGTTTTGGCCACTCCAAGAACTGCCTAGGAGCCTTGGGCATTTTGTCAAACACCTTGAGAGCGTGGACAGATTTGACATGAGTTTTTGTTTACACTGTGAACTTAATACCCTGACCAGACCAGCATGTCCCATGGTTTTGCCCTAACCTATAACCCCACCCTGCTAACCCTCTTGTGGTTTGGAGCCCTCTACCATGCCATAGCATTTCGTCGAGCACGTCCCGTGCGTGCTCTGGGCGCTAGCAGAGCACGCGTTTTGCACGTGCCACGCCCGAGCCGACGCGTCGCGCCCCGATTTCTGCACGCCCTGCGGAGCCACGCCACTCACTAAGCTCCTCACCACAACGCGCCAAGCAGCCCTCGCCACGTCTCTGGCAGGCCAGCAGCTAGCCGCCAATGCCGCCCGAGAGCCCCGGCAATGGCCAGCGCCGTCCGAGCCGCACCCGCTCGCCAGCTCGCCCCTGGAGCAGTACCCACTCGTCCGCTAGTTCCTGCCGCCATCCCCAGCCTCGCCACGTTGCCGACAAGCTACAGAAGTCGGTCGCCGACGAGCTCATCCACTGCCGCCGCAAACCGACGTAGGAGCACTATAAAAGGAAGCCCCTCGAGCACTACGAGCACACGAGCAGCCTCACACCGTACTCCTAGTGCCCCCATTGTCGTCAATTGAAGAGAAAGAGGCCGTCTTCCCCAACTCCGGCTGGTCCGGCTGCCGCCACGTCCCAGCTCCGTGCACCGCAACCAGGGCCTCCCCCTCTCCACTCTCTCCACCAGTAGTTCCCTCTTCCTCCCGTGAACCTTTCCCCCTGCTCGATTTTGATCGGGAGCCACCGTAGCCCCAAAACCACTCTGCTCCCGAATGCCTCCTCCGCCGCGAAGCTCGCCGCCGGCAGCTCACTCCGTCCCACCGACCCAACGACCACCGGGAGGACCGCCCCGGTCTTGCGGATCAATCCCGACCCTCTGGAGCCCGTGGGGAGCAGCCCTTCGCCGGCGCTGATCACCGTCGCCTCGCCGCCGTTCGGGCAGAGGAAGAGGAGGGAGATGGACTGGTCAAACCTGACCAGTGGGCCCCCTGGACCCACTGTTAGAAACCCCGCCCCTGTCCACCTGGGTTAAGTGGAGACGTAAATCTCAAATTACGTCTTCGACCTGTACCGGTTCGAAGCGTTTTCTTTTCTTTTTTCTGTTTCATTTGAAAACCAGGAATTTGACTGGCTATAACTTTTAAAATATAACTCCAAATGAATTGATTCTTTTTCCTACCTCTCTCAAATTTTACCTAGTTTATTTTAAGATTTATTTTAAAAAAAATTCAAAACAAAATTTTGTGCTGTTTTGAGTTTGTGTGTTAATTCAAATTTATTCAAAATAGGACTTTTGGAGAAGAAGAAAGCTTGCAAAAGTTTTTAGGGTGCACCCTGCCTCTACATAAACTGAAGGCAAGCATTCTGGACCCGGCATAATTATTTGGTGTGTTCGTTGACACGTTTATAGCACCACCTCATTTCGGAATACTCGTTATTTCATGTGATATGATCATTTGCATGGATGCATTTAGTGATCTCCTTGTTGTTGGAAATGATTATACTTGTGATGGTAACCATTCTCATGTGCCTTGCATGCATGCGGAAAGGAACTGGAAAGCCTCTCGCCTTGGGTAGGCGTGAGCTTGTCGCCGTCCCCGCTGAATGGTTATGCCGGTATGGCATGGTAAGGTATAGTGAGTGGTGACTTTGTTGGTTGAAATATATTTTGTTATATATGTCATGCAGGGAATTTATAAACCTCCTGAGTCGATCGTATATCAAGTCTTGTTCCAGTAAACTCCATACTTGCTTCGTACTACCACTTGTCCCTACAACAAGTAGGGTACGGTTCAGTCAGTCGTCAACCCCTTTCAAGCACACACCGTACAGAGAGGCCATGGTGGAAGATATCGGTTGAAGCCGGTAGGCATGCCACCTGGTCCGGGGGCATGGGTGTTTCCGGTTGAGACCGAGAGGGGAGGCCACCCCTTAGAGCGCGTGTTATAAATTTGATCCCATGCTACGCGAGGTTGCAGCCTCCCCACTTAGAGTTTTGCTTGACAGGTGTCATGGGTGATTCCAGACATGGGTAAGTTAAGCTGGTGTGTGCAAGTCAGGTGTGTTTTCAATTAAAAGACCGTAGACGGAATTAGTCCCGAAGGACTAAAGAAATCCGTTACTCGTGGGTAAAGAGTACACCCTTTGCAGAGATTAAACCTATTCGAATAGCCGTGTCCTCAGTTAAGGATTCCAGTCTGGGATGGGTCAGGTGTCGGTCTTAGTGTCGGCCTTAGGAAGAGAAACTATTAAATCCGAACAATGAATCGTGACATGTGAGTCATGATGACTATGATTATTATTTCTGTTATGGACTAACCCCATGAACATTATTTCTGTTGTGGACTAACCCGTTATATTGATTGAATTATTGAGTATCCCTGGGATGGTTCTACCTCCTGGATATTCACTGTGTTTTTGTATAAAGCCCTTTATGTGGTGTCGCCGACGCCGATCGTGGCATTTATTTTAAAGGCTTTTATGTGGTGTCGCCGACGCCCGATCGTGGCATTTACTTTAAAGCCCTTTATGTGGTGTCGCCGACGCCTCGATCGTGGCATTTATTTTTAAAGCCCTTTATGTGGTGTCGCCGACGACCGATCGTGGCATTTATTTTTTAAAGCCCTTTTCGTGGTGTCGCCGACGCCCGATCGCGGGCATTTATTTTTAAAGCCCTTTATGTGGTGTCGCCCAGACGCCCGACTGTGGCATTGCTTGTTTTTATTTTCTTTTATAAGCCCTTTACGTGGTGTCGCCCAGACGCCCGACTGTGGCATTGCTTGTTTTCTTTTTCTTTTATAAGCCCTTTGTGTGGTGTCGCCAAGACGCCCGACTGTGGCATTCTTGTTATTTACCACCAATTCGAGACGTCGCTTCAGGCAGCCGAACGGTGCATTTTATTCCTGCCCCGTCATTACCTATTCACTGTTGCATTTTAATGATCTGCTTGCATGCATCAGAGATTTTTCTTTATAACTGACGATGTGATTATAGAACATTTCATTGCATGCTTGTCACTTATATTATACCTGTGTTCAAGATGTTTGCGAGTACATTCAAAGTACTCACTGGCTTGTCCCTGGCTATTGTCTTGGCCAGATTTCTTGCATGGAGAGGAGCGTTGCGATGACAACCCCGGAACCTACGCAATGGTGATAGCAGCCTCGCAAAGATAGGAGTTAACCTGGTCAGCTGTTCCCGTGGGAAATGGAGTCCCATAGACGCTGATGATCAGCAATTCGCTTCCGCCATCAACCACTAGAAACCATTTGTTGTACTCACAAACCAGATGGTCTTGTACCTCATATTTTGTATTTTGCTTGGAATTTCTGTATCAAGTTGGTGCCTCATCAGCTAACAGTAATCCCGGGGCTGGTGAGCACGACGGCCATTTTTTCTGGAATTTATTACCCGGAAAAACCGGTCGCCACAGTTGGACGGCTTCGCGCCGCTGTGAAACTTGCAGGGTGCATCGAGAGTCTACTCGTACGAGAAGGCGGGAAACCAGTTGGGTTTGCCGCCCTTCTGACACTTGGGAGGAGGCTGCCCTTCCGGCTGCTGGTCTTCGACTGTCCCCACCTGCCGGCTTGTTGAAGCCGGCTGCGTGGCCTTGCGCTTGTTGTCGTTCTGTGGCTGACGCCGACTGGTGTCTCCAGCCGGAGTCCGAGGAGCTTGAGGAGCCACTTTGCCAGATGCGTCGACTTGAATCTTTGCCTTCATTGAGGAGTCGGCCGTAGCATACTTGTCTGCTATGATCAGTAGTTCGTCGAGGGTCGCCGACTCGTTGCAGAGAAGCCGGTGCTTGAGGAGGGTGCCTTCTCGGCACCTGGCAGTGAAGTACTCGATGGCCTGCACCTCGTGCACGCCCTCGCAAGAGTTGCGCAGCTCGGCCCAACGCGTGAGGTAATCGCGAGTCGACTCGTTGGGGCCTTGGACGCACAAGGAGAGCTGGCGTGGCTTGGGCGGCCGCTTGTACGTGCTGGTAAAGTTGCGTACGAAGGCTTCAATGAAATCTACCCATCTGTTGATGCTGCAGGGCTTCAGGCTGTTCAGCCATGTCCGGCGGTGCCCTGGATCATGAGCGGAACATACTTCACGGCAACGCGCTTGTTGCCATTTGCTATGCTGACGGCTGTAGAGTAGTCGACCAGCCAGTCCTCCGGCTTCACGGAGCCGGTGTACTTGGGCGTATCTCTGGGGAGCGTGAACCCTTTGGGGAAGGGCTCATCTCGGATGCGGGGGCCAAAGCAAGGCGGACCCAGTGCATCTTCTTCTTCTAGCACCAGGGATCGATTGAGGCGATCGATTTGGTGGCGCGCATCGTTCTCTCCGACTCCTTCTCGGCGGCCAAGGCGATTGCCGAGTGTCGGGTGATCAACAGGCGGCGAGGACGCACGCCTCTCCCTGCGGGAAGGAGGGGGAGGCGGACAGTCATCCCGTCGTTCAACTGCTCTTGGGCCGCCGTCTTGGTCGCGCTCGATGGTGATGCGAGTCCGGCTGCGGCTGGCGGCCGGCTCCTTGTCTCTTCTATCACGGACGCCACCAGTCGGCGTCCGGGATGTTGCGCCTTGATCTCGGTGATGAGGCGGGTCGTCGTTCCGCCGGGTGGTGCGAGCGGCGGCTTCTTGCTGCTCGGCTGCCGCGTTAATGAGCTGCTGGACGCGCTCCATCATGTAGCGATGCTCGTCGCCCTCGAACTTGTCCAACTCGTCTGCTGCCGCCTAGGCAGCTCGTATGTTCTCCGCGGGCGTGGCGTAGACAGGGCGATCTTCCCCGAACAGGATGGCAATAGCCACGCCGCGCTGCTGGACCGTGCCGATGCGGCTAGGCCCGCCAGGAGCCGAAGTACCGCCTACAACGCGGTCCATCTCGCGCTGGTAAGCCTCCGATAGGCGTCTCATGGTGGCTAGCTTCTTGGCGCTTTTGACGAGCTGGACGCGGAATGCTTCCAGCGTCTCGGCGTCGGCGTCTTCTGGGATGGTCGCGGCCAAGTGTTGCAACGCCGCCTCGAGCGGGTCTCGCGCACCTCCGCCGGAGTGCTCGCCATGGTTGATGACAAGCACCTCTGACGGTGTCCTGGACTAGGGGGTACTCACCACGTCATCTCCTGATCTGTTAGATTGGGCTGAGGACCCCCATGGCCGCATACTCATGGGCCAGTCCGGACAACTACCGCATACAAGGAAGATTCCACAAGACCAGGTGATCAAGACAAGGACTCCTCCCCACCGGCGTATTCGGCTAGGACTCTTGTTATCCTAGGCCTCTGGTGCATTATATAAACCAAGGCCAGGCTAGTCGATAAATGATATACAACAATCATACCATAGGCTAGCTTCTAGGGTTTAGCCTCTACGATCTCGTGGTAGATCAACTCTTGTAATACTCATATCATCAAGATCAATCAAGCAGGAAGTAGGGTATTACCTCCATCGAAAGGGCCCGAACCTGGGTAAACATCGTGTCCCCTGCCTCCTGTAACCATCCGCTTTAGATGCATAGTTCGGGACCCCCTACCCGAGATCTGCCGGTTTTGACACCGACATTGGTGCTTTCATTGAGAGCTCCGCTGTCTGTTCGGCATAAGGTCGATGGCTCGCCTGCAGATCAACTGCGACTTTGGCATCTTCGTCACCAGCTCGACTGGTCACCTTGGTTCGACCAAGGACTGCGCCCTACCTCCGATCATCATGTTCGGATGATGGCCTTCATCAACATCAACTCCGATCTCTATCAAGATCATGGAGGAATCATCCAGGGAGCCCGGGGGCTCAACGTCAACATTGCCCTCGGGCGACTGTGTTGTTTTCCTTGATAGCGAACTTGTACCCTCCACCACCGCCTCCTCAAGTGTCGTTTTAACGATTGCTTTGATGGAATTGTGCGGAATTGAGTCTACAACAACCCTGGAAAATTTCGTCGAGTTCCGATGGAGGAATCTCTGGCAATCCGTGATATACCGGATCCCTGTCAAATTTGGACGGGAATCTGGACAAGTTTAGGGCGTGGTGTCTAGCTTCTAGCTCGGACGTCCTTTGGAAGAGCCAACCGTTGATCGGCTGTGGAATTCCTATATCTACCACCCCTCAAAATTTCAGCTCGATCCGACCGTCCAAACTCCGGGAACCTTCCGATTAGTGCGTCACTTTTCGGATCTGTTTTCTGCGCAAATACAGATCCGACCTGAATTCATGTTTCTTTATGAACGTGATATTGGACAACCTTTTTGAAGGAATTCTCTTCTAGGGTACTGTGCGTCATTTTTTAGACACGTGCCCATAAAATTTTAAGCCTCCTCTGAGGTCATCTTCATCATCATGCTGGTGTCAAACCAGTCCGGCAGTATTGCTCCAAGCCTGCTGAGGGAGTCCTAGACTAGGGGGTGTCCGGATAGCCGGACTATCGCCACGGCCGGACTCCAAGACTATGAAGATACAAGATTGAAGACTTCGTCCCGTGTCCGGATGGGACTTTCCTTGGCTTGGAAGGCAAGCTTGGCGATACGGATATGTAGATCTCCTACCATTGTAACCGACTCTGTGTAACCCTAACCTATCCGGTGTCTATATAAACCGGAGGGTTTTAGTCCGTAGGACAGAACAACAATCATACCATAGGCTAGCTTCTAGGGTTTAGCCTCCTTGATCTCGTGGTAGATCTACTCTTGTACTACCCATATCATCAATATTAATCAAGCAGGAGTAGGGTATTACCTCCATCGAGAGGGCCCGAACCTGGGTAAAAACATCGTGTCCCTTGTCTCCTGTTACCATCCGCCTAGACGCATGATTCGGGACCCCCTACCGAGATCCGCCGGTTTTGACACGACATTGGTGCTTTCATTGAGAGTTCCTTCGTCGCCACCGATAGGCCCGATGGCTCCTTCGATCATCAACAACGATGCGGTCCAGGGTGAGACTTTTCTCCCCGGACAGATCTTCGTGTTCGGCGGCTTTGCACCACGGGCCAATTCGCTTGGCCATCTGGAGCAGATCGAAAGCTACGCCCCTAGCCATCAGGTCAGATTTGGAAGTTTTAACTATACGACCGATATCCGCGGAGACTTGATCTTCAACGGATTCGAGCCGCAGCCAAGCGCGCCGCACTGTCTCGATGGGCATGATCTAGCTCTACAGCCGAACAGTGCCCTGGAGGCCGCACCAGCATCCGCTCCGACCCTTAATCCGGTGCCGGATTCCCTGATCGAGGACGAGTGGTTGGACACCGCCTCGGGGGCTACAATCTCTACGGTGATTGAGCCGAACTCCATCCCTGTCCTTTGTGAAGACCTCGACTCCAGCGTGCCGGACTCCTCACCGGACTCCGAACCCTCCGCGCCCCTGCCAATCGAATCCGATTGGGCGCCCGTTATGGAGTTCACTGCCGCGGACATCTTTCAGCACTCGCCCTTTGGCGACATTTTGAATTCACTAAAGTCTCTTTCTTTATCCGGAGAGGCCTGGCCGGACTGCGGACAGGAAGGTTGGGATACGGGCGAAATTCAACGCCCACCCACCACCCACTTTGTAGCCACTGTCGATGATTTAACCGACATGCTCGATTCGACCAAGACGCCGACGGTATGGACGACGACGCCGGAGCGACCAAGACCCAGCGCCTACGAGGTAATCGGAAGGCCACCTCGTCATATGACATATACATGGTGGACATCCCAAAAGATGGGAACGACGATGGAACAACGGAGGATGACCCCTCCAAGAAACAGCCGAAGCGCCGACGTCAGCGGCGCCGCTCTAAATCCCGCCACAATAAAAACGGTGATTCTGGCACAGGAGATAATAACACCCTGGACAGTGCCCAAGAGAACCCCCTCCAGCAGGACTCAACCCAGGAGGAGGGAGAAGCAAGTCCGCACAACAGTGCGGCAGTAAGAGAGGTCGAGGATGATAATTATGTGCCTCCCTCCGAAGATGAGGCAAGCCTCGACGACGACGAATTTGTCATGCCTGAGGATCCCACCGAACAGGAGCGTTTCAAACGCAGGCTTATAGCCACGGCAAGCAGCCTCAAGAAAAAGCAGCAACAGCTTAGAGCTGATCAAGACCTGCTAGCTGACAGATGGACTGAATTCCTTGCAGCCAAAGAGTATGAACTCGAACGCCCCTCCAAAAGCTAGCCCAAGCACATGCCGTTGCCTCGATCAGAGGAGGAAGCACCCAAGTCACCAGCGCACGACATGGCAGACCGGCCACCCCGTGGCCGCGACAGAGAAGCCTCTCGGCCCTACGCTCAAGCCACACCCCGACGCCGCTCAAAAAGTACCAAGGCACGGGAAAACACGCGAGACTTGCGAGATATATTGGAGGATAAGGCAAAACATACAAGATCGATCTACGGATCGCGTGGGCGCCCAACGACGCGGGATGATTACCGTCGCGCCGGATACAGCAACACCGGCCGGGCCGAACACAGTAGACAAAGCTCATATGAGCTACGTCGTGATATAGCCCAATACAGAGGCACCGCACACCCACTATGCTTCACAGATGAAGTAATGGATCATCAAATCCCTGAGGGCTTTAAACTCGTAAACATCGAATCATACGATGGTACCACAGATCCTGCAGTCTGGATCGAGGACTATCTCCTCCATATCCACATGGCCCGCGGTGATGATCTACATGCCATCAAATACCTCCCACTCAAGCTTAAAGGACCAGCTCGACATTGGCTCAACAGCTTGCCAGCAGAATCAATTGGTTGTTGGGAGGACCTGGAAGCCGCATTCCTTGATAACTTCCAGGGCACATATGTGCGACCACCAGACGCCGATGACCTTAGCCACATAATTCAGCAGCCAGAAGAATTGGCCAGACAATTCTAGACACGGTTCCTAACAAAGAAAAACCAAATCGTTGACTGTCCGGATGCAGAGGCCCTTGCAGCCTTCAAACATAACATCCGCGACGAGTGGCTTGCCCGACACCTAGGACAGGAAAAGCCAAAATCCATGGCAGCCCTCACAACACTCATGACCCGCTTTTGTGCGGGAGAGGACAGTTGGCTAGCTCGAAGCAACAACTTGGCCAAACATCCTGATAGTTCGGATACCAAGGACAGCAACGGCAGGTCGCGCAATAACAAGAACAAGCGCCGCGTAACGGCGATAATCTCAAGATACAACCGTCAATGCAGATTCAGAGGCTCTAAACCGGTCACGGAAGAATCCATTCAAAAGAAATACCCAGGGCCCATCCAACTTGGACCGAATACTCGATCGCTTGTGCCAAATACATGGCACCCCCGAAAAACCAGCCAATCACACCAACAGGGACTGTTGGGTGTTCAAGCAAGCAGACAAGTTAAGTGCCGAACTCAATGACAAGGGGCTGCATAGCGATGACGAGGAAGAGTTCCGGCCGCCGAGCAATAGAGGACAGAAGGGTTTTCCTACACAAGTGCGGACGGTGAACATGATATACGCAACCCACATACCCAAAAGGGAGCGGAAGCGTGCACTAAGGGACGTATATGCGATGAAGCCAGTCGCCCCGAAGTTCAACCCATGGTCTTCCTGCCCGATCACCTTCGATCGAAGGGACCACCCCACTAGCATCCGTCACGGCGGCTTTGCCGCATTGGTTCTTGACCCAATTATCGACGGATTTCACCTCACCAGAGTCCTGATGGACGGCGGTAGCAGCCTGAACCTGCTTTATCAGGATACAATGCGCAAAATGGGCATAGACCCCTCAAGGATTAAACCTACAAAGACGACCTTTAAAGGCGTCATACCGGGTGTAGAGGCCAGTTGTACGGGCTCAGTTACACTCGAAGTGGTCTTCGGATCCCCGGATAACTTCCGAAGCGAAGAGTTAATCTTCGACATCATCCCATTCCGCAGCGGCTATCATGCACTGCCCGGACGAACCGCATTTGGAAAGTTCAATGCGGTGCCGCACTACGCATACCTCAAGCTCAAGATGCCAGGCCCTCGAGGAGTAATCACGGTCAATGGAAACACCGAACGCTCTCTCCGAACGGAGGAGCACACGGCGGCCCTCGCGGCGGAGGTACAAAGCAGCCTCTCACAGCAATTCTCGACTCCGGCCACTAAGCGTCCGGACACTATCCAGCGCGCCCGGAGTAACCTACAACAAGACCGCCTGGCACGATTCAAGCACGCGTAGCAATCCGGCCCCAACCCCCGCCCTCGCGAAATTGCGAAGCTAGTATTACGCGTACATAATTACGCTCTGGAGATACCATGGGCATATGGGGAGGGGCAAGACCACGGCACGCCAAGAATGCGGCTCGACCGCACCAGGGGCTCCCGATTGTGTCATTCTTTTCCTTTTTTTCCTTTTTTCTTCCTTTTTCTTACTTTCAGGACTCCATCTTTGAGAAGTCCTGTCCGGCACTTGAATCGCCGAACTCACGATGCAACAGCCAGGGAAGCAGAAAGCTACGTCGAGTGTTCACGTGGTCTCTATTACGAGCATTATACCTGTTTTACATATCATCCCGCAGCCTACCCCTGGAGGGGGACATATTAGATAGTCCCATTCCTTGCTTATCGCACTATTTGTATCGTCCTGCCTTCATTGCAGTACCTTTTTGAATAAATAATGCATAGCTTTTGCCTATTATTGCACTCTTTTATTTATCCATATATATGTTCATTTCATGACATGTTGCACCCGTACACTTTGGTACGGCCAATACACCAGGGGCTTGAGTATCCCAAAATTATGGTGTGATAAGTCCGAACACTTTCACAAGTGCGGCACCCCGAACTTATAGCATTATATGAATCGGCTCCGAATCATGTTTTGGGTCAATAGTTGGGTTTGCCCGGCTCTCGTGTTTTGGTACCTTACGTTCCGTTATATCGGCTAAGGTAGCACGGGAGAACCATCGAGATTGTGCCCAGTTGAGCTGGGTCAAGCACCTCGGAGAAAGCTAAAACTGACCGTCATGATAGAGGCGAGAGCGGTCGCTGTTCGAGAGGTTTTTCGGTCCCTAAAGACTTATGCCGCTTAGAGCAAGGAACCGAATTGTCCGACCAAAGGCGTGGATAGCGCCCCGAACTCGGTCTTCCGAATACTAGGGGCTTCGCCGAAATTTAAAATTATAGAATTCTATGGCTAAGTGAGAGTGTTCAAGCATTATAAGTCTGGTTGCCTTGTTCGTTGTGTTGAGCGCCTCCCTAGATGGACCCAAGAATGGGAACAAGAGTGCTCAAGTTTATCCCGAACACCCCAGCACTCGTGGCATGGGGGCTGAAGCCAACGACTTGCCATCTCTCAAATTTGATAAACGGCTGCACAGAAGGTAATATTTTAAATTAACAAGCGTTGCTTAGCGCATATGAACAAGTTTTCAGCGTACAGGATAACAAATGCGAGCCTATTCAAAAATTACATCTTTGGAGCACTCATCCGCTATTCGGCGGGCACCCTTCAGGAGGCCCTCATAGTACATTTCGGGCGTGCGATGCTCATGGCCCTTCGGTGGCCCGTCCGTCACAAGCTTCTCCGCATCCAGCTTGCCCGGTGCACTTTAGCACGGGCAAGGGCCCGCAGACACCTTCAATGCAGACGGAGCGCTTGATGACTTCAATCCGTGGACGAGGCATCCACCAGCCGCTGCACCAAGCGAAGTAGCTCCGGGCATGGCCTCCAATGGCCACACCCGCTTATAAGGCCCTTCATGGCCTGTTCGGCGACCTTGTGGAGCTCGACCAGATGCTTCAGCTGGTCGCTCAGGGGCACCGGATGGTCGGCCTCATCATACTGAGACCAGAACACCTTTGCCATCGAGCTCCCCTCCTTGGCGCGGTAGAATGCGGCAGCATCAGACACACTACGGGGTAAATCTGCGAATGCTCCTGGAGAGCTCCGAATCCGGGTAAGTAATAGGTAATTCACTTTCACATGCTTGCTTTGCATAAAGAATGCCTTACCCGCCGCTATCTTCTTTAACGACTCAATTTCTTGGAGGGCTTTTTGGGCCTCGGCCTTAGCAGCTTTGGCACTCTCAAGAGCCGAGGCGAGCTAGGACTCTCAAGTCTTCGAGTCACGCTCCAAACCCTCGTGTTTTTCCACGAGAGCTTGGAGCTCTTGCCGTACCTTGGCCAGCTGCGCATCCCCCCTCTCTTGCTCGGTGCGTTCTGCAGCCGCTTTGTTTTCGGCCACGGACACCGCTTCCTTCAGGGTCGCCACCTCGTTCGTGGCCCCTGTAGTACCCAAGTTATTCCTGTTATTTTTTGCAACCAAAACCTTTTCTATAAGGTATTTCTTTAATAAGGTATTATTTACCTTCCTTGTCCTCGAGCTGCTTCTTGGCTTGTCCGAGCTCGTTCTCGGACCGCTCGAGGTTCTGCTTCAATGCATTGACCTCCATGATCGGTCGGCAGAGGTCAGCAAAGCGCCTTTGCATTCCCATATTGACATACTTATGTTAGACTCCTGCGTATATCTTTTAGATCCTTAGTCCGGCTTTTCTTTCCGAACACGAACTAAGCATCGAGGCTACTGTCTATGCGGTAATATTTTTACATATTCTAAACTTACCTCAAAGCTTGTTAGAAGGCTGGTACGAGCTTGGTCGATCGCTCTTGGCGGATCGAACTATTCGGATCACCGCACTCATAACAAGGCGGTGCTCCTCCTCGATGGAAGCGCTGTTAAGCGCCTCGATGCTATCCGGTGCCTCCGGTTGGACGAAGGACACGGCGTCTTACCTTCTTGCGAAGGATCCGCTGGCGGACTTGAACCGCTGATGGTTCGGCATGGAGTCCGGACGAGGGTCGGGCTTAGAGCCCCTGGGGGTCTTGCCCCCCACGCGCCTGGAGTCCGGGAGGTTGCCTTGTGGCTCCTCCTGCGCCACCTCCTCTTGACCAAGCCCCCCTTGGGGCAGCACCTTGGTGTCGTCCGCAGCGTGGGGCGAGGAGGCGGTCGGAAGCGAAGTACTCTCCATTTCCGACGAGCCCAGGGACCCGCTCGATGAATCGGCGAACTCGCCCTTGGGCGGGCTGCACGATTGTTCGACATTAGAGAACACTCTGCAATAATAAAAAGCCATGGGTATCGGGACACTTACGATCTCGCCAGGGGCTTGGCCCTTGTAGGCCAATCCTCCTCGTCGTCGTCGATGTTGGTGGAGAAGTCCGAAGGAAGGGTTCTTCCCTTCTTAGACCCTCCGGCCTCCCCAGTTAGGGCGGCCTTCCTTTTCCTCTCCTCCCCCGCTGGGGGAGAAGCTTCTTCTTCCTCCTCCTCATCTTCATGAGAAGATTCTGCGTCAGAATCTGACAACACCTGGCGTCAGGAGCTCCTTCGAGTTCCCGTGGCCTCTTTCTTGGCCTTCTTCTCCGGCACCACATGGGGTGCCGGAGCCAGCAGCCCCGTCAATCGGGCGTCCGCTGGGTCTTCTAGCAAAGGAGCCGGACAGTTAATTTGTCCGGACGTCTTCAGCCAGTCCTGTCAAAGAATAGGGAGTTTTTAGATCCCACGTAGAGTTATGAAAAAGTAGTCCCGTAAAGGGTAAAATAACATACCTCACCGGCTTGACGCCATGAGCTGTATCCGCGATCTTTTGTAGCGGATGCGGGAGCTTCGGCGCCCTTGAACAACACCTTCCTGGCATCTTCGTACGTAGTATCGAAGAGCCGGCTCAAGGTTCGGTGTTGTGCCGAATCAAACTCCCACAAATTGAAGGCCCGTTGTTGGCATGGGAGAATCCGGCGGATAAGCATCACCTGGATTACGTCGACAAGCCTGAGATTCTTGTCCACCAGGTTTCGGACGCATGTTTGGAGTCCGGATAGCTCGTCCGAATCCCCCCACTTCAGGCCCATCTCTTTCCATGATGAGAGCCGTGTGGGGAATCCAGATCTGAATTCGGGGGCCGCCACCCATTCAGGGTCGCGTGGCTCGGTGATGTAGAACCACCCCGATTGCCACCCCTTTATTGTCTCCACAAAGGAGCCCTCGAGCCATAGGACTTTGGCCATCTTGCCGACCATGGCGCCTCCGCACTCTGCTTGACGGCCGCCCACAACCTTCGGCCTGACATTAAAGGTCTTTAGCCATAGGCCGAAGTGGGGATGGATGCAGAGGAAGGCCTCGCACACGACAATAAACGCCGAGATGTTGAGGACAAAATTCGGGGCTAGGTCGTGGAAGTCCAGGCCGTAGTAGAACATGAGCCCCGGACAAATGGGTGAAGTGGAAAACCTAGTCCGCGGAGGAAATGGGGGAGAAACACCACCCTCTCATGGGGCCTAGGGGTTGGAATGAGCTGCCCCGCGTCGGGCAGCCTGTGCGCGATGTCGCCGGACAAGTATCCGGCCTCCCGCAGTCTTGTGATGTGCCCCTCCGTGACGGAGGAGGACATTCACCTGCCTCCCGCTCCTGACATGGTTGGAGAAGGTTGAGGTGGGATGTGCGGACTTGGGCGCTGGAGCTCGAGTGCGCGGAAATGGATGAGCAAAGGAGGAAGAAGGCGTAGGTGAAAAGGTGGATCCTTATCCCCTTATATGGACGGACGAAGTTATGCGTTCCCCACCAGCCTGGTAAAACTCGCTTATCTCCCAAGCGCCGTAATCAATGGCGCGGATGGGTTACCCATGTTCGTATTGATGAGAATCCCGGAATAAGGGGGCACGATCTATGCTTTGATAAGACGTGCCAAGGAAACCGCCTCGCTAAACGCGCTAAGGCGGAACGGTAAAAAACGATTCATAAAAAGTTCTTGCCGTGGTGTGATGTCATGCCACGGAATACGTCAGCAGATCTGTGCAAAAGTTATTCTATCTACGGTGTTATGTCGAACTTGTTTTGCAGAGCCGGACAATATCCTTGTGTTCAAAACCTTCTATGAAGTATTCAGAGGAAGAACCCGCCTCGCAATGCCAAGAAAATCAACGCTACCGGACTCGTCGTCATTGAAGCCTGGTTAGAGGGCTCTTGAGGAGTCCCGGACTACGGGTGTCCGGATAGCGAACTATCGCCACGGCGGACTCCAAGACTATGAAGATACAAGATTGAAGACTTCGTCCCGTGTCCGGATGGGACTTTCCTTGGCGTGGAAGGCAAGCTTGGCGATACGGATATGTAGATCTCCTACCATTGTAACCGACTCTGTAACCCTAACCTATCCGGTGTCTATATAAACCGGAGGGTTTTAGTCCGTGAGGACGAACAACAATCATACCATAGGCTAGCTTCTAGGGTTTAGCCTCCTTGATCTCGTGGTAGATCTACTCTTGTACTACCCATATCATCAATATTAATCAAGCAGGAGTAGGGTATTACCTCCATCGAGAGGGCCCGAACATGGGTAAAAACATCGTGTCCCTTGTCTCCTGTTACCATCCGCCTAGACGCACAGTTCGGGACCCCCTACCCGAGATCCGCCGGTTTTGACACCGACAGCTGCCGACCTGCGCTAGACACGTCGTCGCTTTGTTGAGCCGTGCTCAACTTCTTTGGATCATCATATCGGCAAGCCGAACAAGAGTTCGGCATCACGAAGGATAAATCATCACCAACATCGCCGCCCCACGGATTACACGGAGTGGGCACACCGGCATCGCCGCACGATCACTTCATCAAGCCGGCATTGACCACGTCACGACCTGCATCGGCAGAGCCGCACTGTTGCTTATTCAAGACAGTGTCCATCACGCCGACCTACTTCAATTCATCGGCTGACATCGAGGCTGGACCGGGGGCTTCGCCATCCACCTACTCAGAAGACTTCGGCGTCACTAGCCGGCCAGCTTCGTCACGTTAGCTGGACCAAGGGCTTTGCCTCGGCAAGCCAACCTTTGCCAGCATCGCCATGTTGTCGCTTTATCTCCCATCAGGCAATGGGTGTGTGGATCGAGTCCCAATTTTGGGAATCACATTTCTTCGGATTGCTACAACAAATAGACCAGGTGCTATTAATCCTAGTATTTCTTGCTTGTTTGGGTTTGTCCATCATATGTACACAGGTCTATCAAATGGTGGCCGCATTAACGACGGTCGCATGGTGTTTCGATCAGTTTCCGTACATAGTCCGGCGAATGCCGCATCCAGAACTCGGACCGACCTATGAATTCAGGCTTCGCCACGCCTTTACCGCATCACGCCGACGCCCTGCATCGACATTGACTTCGGCGCCAGGCCATATTTCTTTTATTACTCACTTTGCATAAATTATTAATTATGCAATGATTTTTTATTATTATCATTACTATTATCTCCGGTTTGCACTATTTTTTGTGCACAGGAAAATGATCCAGGTTGGGCAGTATCGTCAACTCGGCGTACTGACATACCACGTCATCAATACCGAACACATTAACTAGCTAAGTTGCCTTCATGCTCAAAGTTTTAAATTTTTAACTTGTGTTCGGTTCGACCAAGCATTATACTTTTTTGGAAAAAAGTTGCTTATAAAAAATTTCCTTGTCCAAACTTTGTTTGTGACGCACAAATTCAAATACCTCGCTTACTGGGGGGGCTTCCTTCATGAAGCCTTTCCTCTTGCATATGATTATACTTGTACGGCTTCGTTCCTTGTTCGTGTATTATGCCACAATATGCACCATATTGACTTAAGCAATTTGCAAGCTTGTTTGCCTCGCTCCTGTGTTTACCCCTACGTTCCCGATTGTTCGGCTAGGGAGTAAAGGGAGCACCTCTGCGATTGTCACGATCGGGTCATCTGAGCCGGACCTCAGACTGGGTGAAGCCGAAAGCTAGCGCTCTTATAGTTTTCAATGATGGTCGACACACAAAGGAACTCATGAGTACAAAAAATCTATTGCACAAGTCTCATAGTAACAATGAGCACCGAAGAAAGGTATCGGTGGGGGTACTATTTTCTTCAAATATGCTTCTTACACTTTGTCAGTAATATAGCATAAGTTCCCTGAGCGCGCTTTGTCTGTTACAGCCTTATGGCCTGATTGCCTGGTTATTGGAAACACCGTCGATATTCTCGACAGGTGGAGTACATAACACTTTTCGGTCCTTGACCGAAGAGGGAGAAGCCGACGGTCGGTTAAGACGTGTTTAAAGTTCGGGTGAACATAGATATGATATAAGTACTTCGGTACATACAATCATTCTTTTACCCAAGTCACTTGGGGGCTCTTAAGTTTATTTGAGCCGTTTCATAATAAGTGTTTTTCTTCTTAGTCGTTGCAAAGTTTTATTATTGTTATTATTTATCATTCCTTTTTTCGACACAAGTATGTGGTCACTAGCTGAGGAGCCTAATTTCTCTCTCAAAACCGCTAGAGTTTAGTTTGCTAAACTGGCGTAATGAGAAGTACTCCGCCTTTGGGATAGGAGGTTGAAGCCGTAGGCTGACCCGCTTAAAGTCTTGAGATAGGATGTGTCATGTTAAAGCACGACATAAGCACCTTTTTTTTAAAGTCCAATTTTCAGATTGGCACCGAACACTTGATCTAGTTCGGACATTAAACTTTTGAATAAGTTTTTCGGCTTTTCGAGCCTATGGCACTTTTAAACTATTTGTGCGTTTCCAGCATTAGTCTCGCAGTGCAATGCCGGACAACTTTAGGGATTCGGCAAAAACATTCTCGAATATTGCTATATATGCATCGGTTTTGAATTGTGTCTTCGGTCCATAGTTGGGTTGCCCCGCTCCTGTGCTTGCCTCCTACATTCCGCTTTGTTCGGCTAGATGTGCAAAGGGAGAACCACTGCGATTGTGCTTCCAGCTCGCATGGTCAAGCACCTCAGTGGAGAAAGCCAAAAACTGACTGTCACAATAGGCGTAAACTGGTCAGCAATCCGATGACTATGTTAAATGACGGGCCGTTCATAACATTGGCCGAAGTGTTTACGACTTGACCTCGGATGTCGCCGAACAGTAACCGGGGGCTCATAGCTAGCTTCCCCAGTTTAAAGCTCCTATGACTAAGCGAAAGTTTTAAAGCCCGCATATCTGATTGCCTCGTTTCCGCTAACACAACCGCCTTTGGGCACCGAGACGTCGGCTAAGGGTTGCTTTGTTATTGCGGAAACACCCTGCGTAGTGTCTACCAAGGGGTAGAAGCCGACGATGGGCCACTTTCAACTGATAAACGGTCACAACGAAGTCAAAATAATGATGTAAAGTACTTGGATAGATAGAATCATTACACATGATCTGTGATTTTACTCTGGATATCGATCCTTAATTCGGCTACCCGTGCCCACATTAAGGCTCGGGGGCTACTAGGCTTTGCGCTCATTATTTACAAATATTAAAGGGGCACATCGATCCCCTGATCTGGTGTTGCCACCCGACCAGTGTCTCGGGGGCTACTGCATTGCCTATTCAATGCAGAAAATTCAAAGGGCTTAGTGTTCGGCTTGATCGAATTATGGGAAGGCGCGTCTTCGACAACAATAAGTACCATCTGGACCTATCTGGCATCAAGCTAATATATCACAACGACTTCTCACGACCCTCTCTCAGGGGCTCGTTCGCTGATCACTATTATCTCTAATATATTACACTATGTTTTTATTCCTATGTATGCTGCCGAGCTAGGAGTTGATCCTCAGGCCGATTTCTCGCATCGACATGAGTCTCAGGGGCTACTGGGAACAACGGTTTTATGCTTTCCATCAGGTGCATCTCGGGTTTTAGACTGATACACACCTTGAGGGCTACTGGATATACATCGGCAGAGAATAAACTGCACCAGTTAAAAATATTCACAAAAAATCAGCCCGCGGTTGGGGTGGTGCACCACCTTGGGAGCAGCCCAGCATAAAGCTCGGGCGCTAGCGGCTAGCTCCATAGAAGGCATTTCGGGCATTAAGCTCGGCTAAGCTCCTTCAACTTTTTTGAACCAAGATGATCTATGACATCTTGGATATAGTCCGGCGTTGGAGCTTGGACACAGCCCGACGCTGGAGCTCGGATACATTTCGGCGTTGGAGCTCGGAAGCAGTCCGGCATTGATGCTCGACTGCAAAAGATACCTCGAATGCAGTCCGGCGTTAGAGCTCGGACACAAGACGACACTACCTCCCGGAAACAACTTCAAACCTGAGGTGTGGCATAAAAATAACAAGGCATTGATAAAGGCCGGAAACTTAAAGGGGCTCCTTGGATACCCGACGTGTACTCTTCGGATGCACTTCGGCGATCCTCAAGATCAAAGATGAGAATATTTGTTGAACCAGTTTTCAAGACCGACGACCGAAGATGAAGAACAGTTCGGAAGAATCGAGGAGCGTTCCCAACTTGAAGACCGGTTCAGGGGGCTACTGACGGTGTCCTGGACTAGGGGGTACTCACCACGTCATCTCCCGATCTGTTAGATTGGGCCGAGGACCCCCATGGCCGTATACTCATGGGCCAGTCCGGACAGCTGCCGCATACAAGGAAGATTCCACAAGACTTGGTGATCAAGACAAGGGCTCCTCCCCCACCGGCGTATTCGGCTAGGACTCTTGTTATCCTAGGCCTCTGGTGCATTATATAAACCAGGGCCAGGCTAGTCGATAGATGATATACAACAATCATACCATAGGCTAGCTTCTAGGGTTTAGCCTCTACGATCTCGTGGTAGATCAACTCTTGTAATACTCATATCATCAAGATCAATCAAGCAGGAAGTAGGGTATTACCTCCATCGAGAGGGCCCGAACCTGGGTAAACATCGTGTCCCCCGCCTCCTGTTACCATCCGCCTTAGACGCACAGTTCAGGACCCCCTACCCGAGATCCGCCGGTTTTGACACCGACAACCTCCGTTACGGTGCTTCTGCCACTATCCCTGCGAGGAAGCGATTCGTCATAGACCACCACGTTGGTGGGGAATGCGTCGAGCGATGCCGTGTCGGAGTCGACAAGCATCGGGTCGGTGGAACCAACAGATTCCAGGTCCATAGCAGGCTCGCTGACGACGTGGAGCTGGTCGAGGAGGCTGACGATGCGGCTCTCGGGGCCATCTGTGCCCGCGTCTGATATGGGCTCGTCGGAGAGGCGGATCTTGCCAGCAAGATCGGCGAGGCAGCTCGCCGCGCAGGCAAGCTCCGCGCCGTGCAGCGCGTAGGCGCAGACTCCGTCTAGCATGCCGGGCTGGCTGCGCTCGCCAGGGAGGAATAGGGTTCCCGTCCAGAGCAGGTCTCCGGACGATGGTGCACCCCGCCCCACGGTGGGCGCCAAATGTCGGGGGTTGGATGCGACATATGCCAAAGGATGGCTTATCATGGTGGGAGCGAGTAGAACGTCGTCGGTGCCCGGAAGCGAGATGAGGCGTAGACACGAACATCGTCGTACTTTACCCAGGTTTAGGGCTCTCCTTGGAGATAACACCCCTAGTCCTGCTCTGTGGGGTATCCGAATGATCACTAAGGCACTAGTGAGTACAATGGTGCTCCTTGAGCTGTATGCTAGAGGTGGAAGAAAGCAGGGCTAGCTCTCTCCTCTCTCTATGTGCGTGGGTAGTTCTAACAGGTTGGGAACCGTTTGCATGGGTGCCCTGGGGGTTTATATAGGCCTACCCCCCAGGGGTACAATGGTAATCTGGCCGGGTGTAGGCCCTGACTGTCAGCGTCTCTGGTCGCCGGCTTCTCCGCCGGCTACTGGGGCCCGCCGCCTGGTGGGCCCCGCTGACTGGTCTGGTACGGAGCCGACAGGCCGCCCCCGCCGCTTGCGGGTCAGGCCGGCTGCTTGTTACTGTTGCCATGTTGCTAATGACACATGCTTGGTCGGGGAGGCGTGGCTACAGTCCCGCCGTCTGGTGGGAGATCACTGTTGCCACACCGTGTGTCGTCTGGTTAATGATGCACGGACCCCGAGGGAGGAGTGGGCTGCCTGCTAGAGGCCGGCCTCCCTCGGGTCCGACTGGTTCAAGCTCTGCCGCCTTCCGGGTTCTCACTGCATGGTAGGGCCTGCCGCCTGCTGGCCGTACCAACACACCGTCGTGGGAACAGGGCTTCGCCTAACAGGGCTGACGTCACGGATGGAGTGGCAACAGTGCCGCACCGTGCGGAGATCTCCGCCTGTATGGGGCACTGTGGCCGCGCCGCGCCCTGGATTTGGGGGTGATGGGCTACACTGTAGCCTCACCCTGTCTTGTCTTCTTAATGGCGGCGCAGACTTTGAGAGCGTCATGGGCCACCTGCTAGGAGCCGGCCTCTCTGGAGGCCGCTTGCTAGGAGTCAGCCAGTTTTGGTGCCGTCTTCCGGTGCTTGGCCGTCTTCCGGCAGCCGGCCACTTGACCAGCCAGCCACCGGAAGGCGGCGCTTCATCCTTGATGCTTGAGGGGCGCAGCCAGCCCCGATGTCTTGAAATGTTTAGGGCCTCGAGTAAGGCTACCCGTGGCCCATTACTCCGACACTTGGCTCTTAAGCCACCGTCTTCTTGGGCCTTCTTCATATTAAGTTGCCAACATTGTAACCTGGCCCCTCCTGGGAGGGTCACACCTCGGGTTTATATCCTTAACATTAGGCCCCGGATTGATTTGAACTTGTTCATGTCAATCTTCAGTTGGCGAATTGTCTTCCAAAGCTTAACCTGGAATGAACCACTACAACCCGCCATGACATCATGCAAACTGAATCATTGTAACCCGCCATGACATCATGCACATAAAATCACAACGGATATTTTGTATTAATTGGTCGTTTCGAGAATCGAGGTGCCCGCACTAGTGATATAATCATGTTGCCTCCTTGATTTCCGTGCATGCCATTTTCTCGTTTCCTTATAAATTGGGATGGGGGTCCTTTTTCATTTTTTTACCCCTGCCTCCTTCTCTTCTTCTTCTTCTTCTACTCCTGACGACCACCGCTGATTGGGCTCTACCACCCCCTCGACCATTATGAACAACTCCATCCAGGCCGATGCATCAACCTGATCGGACCAGAGCACAACGGCGCAGTCTTGATCTTCACCAACACTTCTAGGTACTCCTTCTCGCCTTTCTTAGATCCACATTAGATCAATCTTGTTCATAGGGTTCATCGGAGTTCTTCACAGCTCATCCCAATCCAACCATCTATTGCTTGAGAACGTATAACTTGCGCTGAAAACCAAAACATAGGTAGTGCAGCGGTAGCTTTTATCCCTTCCTTCATATCTTGTGTAGATCCCATCTCCTTAACTAGCCAAACGATTAGGTCTTCAGTTCTTCCACTGCCATGCTTTAGGTTTAGCCATTTTCTTTCTGTTTTTCAGACTGTCGTAGATCCAAAATTATAGGCACGATCTGTGAAACTTGTTTGCCCCACATTTAGCGAAATTTCAAAAATCCAGGATTTCATAGACAATTGATAGATGGTTGACCCGCCATTCATTGTTCAGGTGGCTTACAACATCAACTTTGCACTCTGCCAATACTTATCTGATTTTAACAATGAATCGATAACCCGTTGGTATCTTTTTTGCTTATCCATATAGCTTATAACCTTTTCCATAACTCGCCAAAATGATTATCCCTTATAACCAGGACGTGTAACCCACCAGTGTATAGCTGGCTTCTTTGGGAAGATTATTTTTACTCATCATTGGGCAGCTTAACATCATAATATTAACCCGCCAAATCTTTATTCTCAGGCATCCACTACCAAAAATGACTAAGTCAACCACTTCTTGCGACTGGGTTGCTTCTGTTTTCACTGAACAATCTCTCAAGGAGTATGTCAAGATGGGCATTTTGCCAGCAAAAAATGTCATCCACTGGTGAGGTCTAGGAGCTGACGTTCCGCCTCAACCTAATGAAGGCGAGGTTATAGTCTTTGTAGATCACCTCCTCCGTGGTTTCTAACCACCTGGGTCGAAATTCTTTCAGGACATTCTAAACTTCTACAAGTTGCACGCCAAGATATCGGCCCCAACTCTTTCCAATATATGCAACTTCCAATTCTTCTCTGAGTTGTACCTTTAAGACAATATTATTACTTGAACCACCAGACCGAGATGACAGACGGGCCTAGCCTTGAATTCGGTGGGATTTCAATCCAGAGGCGGAGGGACGTGGTCTTCCCTACAGCTGCACTACCCAGTCACCCCAAGGACTGCAACCAGACTTTTTCTATTGCCAAGACACCTCTCCAGCGGGTGAAAATCCTCTGCCGGGTTTCCGCACCTGCCGGCTCAGCCCTAGACATCCACTCCCCGACCGGATCACTGTTGTGGAATGACCAAGTATGTGTCTACCTTTCCCCGAATAAGGGCCTTATTAGCCAATGGCATAACTGGTGTTAACTTGGTCCAATGTTGGGTCGCCTGGAGAATCTTGTCTTTGAGCCGCCATACCGGCTTAATGTACCAATACACATGTGATGTGAAAGACCCACAACGATATAATCAAACACGTCTTGAGGACCTGGAAATCAATGAAATGACCAAGTCATTGCTCGGGGAGACCGTCGACAGCTAGAGCAAAAAGGGACAGAACCCTTTCTATGCTCTCAATCCCGCTCCCGACATAAGTATTTTAAGTCCTGCTTTTAACTCATTTATCACTTTCTAATAAACTGCACATCTTCTCATTATTATTTTTGTTTTTAGGCCCACTCTCCCTTCTGGAACAAGAAGCTGCAGGATAAGCCGACCAAAAAAGCCCAAAGTAAAGTCCAAGGCTCCAAAATAGACGAAAGGAAACAAACAGGTTGCTGAAGACTTGTTTGCCCTTGACAAAGAGTCGGAGGTAGAACTTGATTCTCTTGGCTTTCTTTTTATGCAACTTATTGACGCTGACTCCTCTCAGGACGATGTGGAGACCATCTATGCAGACGCTGTAGATGTAACTAAAATTTCCTCCGACTCAGAGCCCTTGCCAAGACAGAAAACTCGGCAAGTGACCCGAAAAATAAGATTTTCTCACCCGCTTGCTTACTTGGATCCCGACACTATTTTGAAGAAATAACAGCACGAGGCCAGGTGTCAGACTCGGAGTGATGGTGACACGGAGCTGGTTTCTGGATTACCAAATACTCCAGCCCCTCACAAGCGTTAACATGAGGTGCTAAATGATCCTGACTCTCTTTATCCCTTAGTCGGCTTCATACGTCAGCCTCTTAGACCTTCTAACTCAAATTATCAGAAGACACCACCGTCGTCTGGCGACTCTTCAGAAACCCAGATGCCCATCCTCAAAGTTCCCCAAGGGTATGTACTTCCATTTGTCTATCAATTGATTTGCTATGTCATACTTATATATTTTGTATCTTTGTAGCAGAGGCGTGGCAAAAGCCGGTAAGAAGCAAAAGCTTGGCGGGTCTTCGAAAGATCCTGAAATTGCTGAGCCAGAGAAACAGTCTACCGAAATCTCTGAGGCCCACACTCAAGATCCAGAAGAACCCATGGATGACCCGCCACCAACAGTCGATGGCATCCTGCCTGAGGAAATGCACGCGGAGCTTAACCCTGCGGCCTGCAATGACTCGCCGAACCCTAAGCCGCCAATTCTCCTTAGAAGCCAGCTGAAGAGATCCCTCTTGACAAGGACTCTGGAGATGTGACCTTCACTAGGACAGCTTATGCTGTTGTAGGTGCTTCCACTGTTTTGGCCAAACATGGCACCAAAGAAGAATCCCATTCTTTTGATAAAGGTGTCGGTGTCAAAACCGGCGGATCTCGGGTAGGGGCTCCCAAACTGTGCATCTAAGGTTGATGGTAACAGGAGGAGGGGGACACAATGTTTTCCCAGGTTTGGGCCCTCTCTATGGAGGTAATACCCTGCTTCCTGCTTGATTGATCTTGATGAATATGAGTATTACGGGAGTTGATCTACCACGAGATCGTAGTGGCTAAAACCCTAGAAGTCTAGCCTTTATGATTATGATTGCCTCTACGGACTAAGCCCTCTGGTTTATATAGACACCGGAGGGGTCTAGGGTTGTACCAAGTTGATTACAGAGAAAGGAATATTCATATCAGGGCGCCAAGCTTGCCTTCCACGCCAAGGAGAGTCCTATCCGGACACGGGTGAGAGTCTTCGGTCTTGTATCTTCATAGCCCATCAGTCCGGCCCATGCCAACAAGCCGGACGCCCAAGGACCCCTTAATCCAGGACTCCCTCAGTAGCCCTTGAACCAGGCTTGAATGGCGAGGTGTCCGGCGCGCAGATTGTCTTCGGCATTGCAAGGCGGGTACCTCCTCCGAATACTCTAAATCATCTTTTGAACACAGAAAACGTGTCAGGTTCTGCAAAACAAATACCACACACAACCGTAGAGAGCATAATATTTCACGAGTCCAATCCGCTGACAACTTTTTGTAGTGTGACATCACGTCGCCGCCCGACCATTATTCGAACCGTTTTTAGCCTGTCGCTCCATATTTCGATATGCGGTTTCATTGGCACGTCTTGTCAAAGCAGAGATCGTGTCCCCTTATTGCGGGATTCTCATCAATACGGGCATGGGTAACCCAACCGTGCCGCCTGCATGGTCCTTGGGGAATAGGCGAGTTTTAAGGCGAGTGGGGAGGCGCTTGATATTCACTGCCTTTATAAAGAGATAAGGATTCAGCCCTTTCACCCATGCCTTCTCTCTCCGTGCCTCCCCCATTCTCAAGCTCCAGCGCCCAAGTTCTCATCTTTTCCGCCCTAGAAAGCACTCCAACCATGTCCGGATCCAGAGCACAGTGCAAGTGGACGGCCTCCTTCGTCAAGTTGAAGGACATTACCAAGCTCTGGGAGGCTGGGTATTGCCCATCAGCTTCCAGCCAAGGGACATATCGTCCCCACCCCGGAGCCCCATGAGAGGGTGGTGTTTATCCCCCACTTCGTCCGCGGGCTGGGATTCCCTCTCCACGCGTTCGTTCGTGGACTCATGTTCTACTACGGGTTGGATTTCCATGATCTGGCCCCCAACTCCTTCCTCAACGTCTCGGCATTCATTGTCGTGTGCGAGGCCTTCCTCCGCATCCCACCCCACTTTGGATTATGGCTAAAGATCTTCAATGTGAAGCCGAAGGTGGTGAGTGGTCAACACGCAGAGTGCGGAGGCGCCATGGTGAGCAAGATGCCCAACATCACATGGCCTGAAGGCTCCTTCGTGGAGACTGTCAAGGGGTGGCAACAAAAGTGGTTCTACGTCACAGAGCCGCGCGGCACCACCTGGGCCACGGCTCCCAAATTCCGGTCCGGAGCCCCGATGCGGCTCACCTCCTGGCCAGAGAAGGGCCTGGATTCGTCTTCACCGGACGAGCTGACAGCGCTTCAAACGCGCATACAGAGCATGATAAACAAGAATATCAAGCTTGTCAATGTGATCCAGGTGATGCTTGTTCGTCGGATTGCCATTTGTGGGAGTACGATCCAGCCAAGCACCAGACCTTGCTGCAGTTCTTCGGCACTACATACGAAGACATCTGGAAGGTGCTTTTCAAATCTAGCGAGACGTGGCCGGATACAATCGAGGACCGTGGGCACAACTTGGCCCATCGCGCTAGTCTGGTAAGTTTTTTCATGTTTTCAAGGCATATCTTTTACTTGCATACTCGAGGAAGATGCCTAAGCCTCCCTACTAATTCTCTTAGGGTTGGACAAAGAAGGCGGAGCAGATTCACTGTCCGGCTCTGCTGCCCGAAGACCTAGAAATTCCACTTCTGACGAAGATGCTGGTTCCAGCACCCTATCAAGTGCCAGGGAAGAAGGCCAAGGGGACCAGAGGTGGCCTTCGTCGCAAGGGTGCTTCGGACATGATGCCCGAAGACACCGAGACTCACTCCTCCGCCACCGAGGACGAAGAGGAGGAGGAAAGGAACTCTCCCCCTGAGGGGGGAAGGAAGAAGATGGCGGCCTCCATGCTTCTGGAGGCCGAAGCGTCCAAGAAGGGGAAAACTTCCCTCCCGGACAACTCCACAGCGGCCACTGACAGCAGTTCGGAATGGCGTCCCAGGGACAAGCCCCTGGCCAAATCGTGAGTACCCAAAAACCCAGATGCATTCATATATCCGGCCTCTCTACTTCATAGTATTGACATGTTGAATCATGCATTTGCAGTCCGGCTCGGTCCGACCTCGAGCGGTCCTCGTCTTTGGGAGATTCGCTGGACCCGGAGGCGATGGACAGCGGGTCCTGAGGGAGTCCCGGACTAGGGGGTGTCCGGATAGCCGGACTATCATCACGGCCGGACTCCAAGACTATGAAGATACAAGATTGAAGACTTCGTCCCGTGTCTGGATGGGACTTTCCTTGGCGTGGAAGGCAAGCTTGGCGTCTGGATATGTAGATCTCCTACCATTGTAACCGACTCTGTGTAACCCTAACCTATCCGGTGTCTATATAAACCGGAGGGTTTTAGTCCGTGGGGCGAACAACAATCATACCATAGGCTAGCTTCTAGGGTTTAGCCTCCTTGATCTCGTGGTAGATCTACTCTTGTACTACCCATATCATCAATATTAATCAAGCAGGAGTAGGGTATTACCTCCATCGAGAGGGCCGAACCTGGGTAAAAACATCGTGTCCCTTGTCTCCTGTTACCATCCGCCTAGGCGCACAGTTCGGGACCCCTACCGAGATCCGCCGGTTTGACACCGACATTGGTGCTTTCATTGAGAGTTCCTCGTATGTCGTCACCGACAGGCCCGATGGCTCCTTCGATCATCAACAACGACGCGGTCCAGGTGAGACTTTTCTCCTCGACAGATCTTCGTATTTGGCGGCTTTGCATCTGCAGCCAATTCGCAGCGCGTCGAGCAGATCGAAGCCACGCCCTGGCCATCAGGTCAGATTTGGAAGTTTGAATTATCGGCCGATATCGCGGAGACTTGATCTTCGACGGATTCGAGCCGCAATAGCGTGCCGCCGACTGTCTCGATAGGCATGATCTAGCTCGCAGCGAGCAATTGCCCTCGAGGCCGCACCAAACATCCGCTCCGCCCTTAATCCGGGCGGATTCCCGATCAGGACGAGTGGTTGGACACCGCCTCGGGGCTACAATCTCACGGCGATTGAGCGAACTCCATCCCTGTCGCTGCGAAGACCTTGACTCTGTGGTGCCGGACTCCTTTCCGGACTCCGAACCCTCGCGCCCCGCCAATCGAATCCGATTGGCGCCGTCATGGAGTTCACGGCGCGGACATCTTTCGGCACTCGCCCTTTGGCGACATCCTGAATTCACTAAAGTCTCTCTCTTTATCCGGAGAGCCTGGCGGACTACGGTCGGGAAGGTTGGGATGTGGACGACGAAGAAATTCAACGCCCACCCGGCACTCACCAGAGCCACTATCGAAAGCTTACACGGCGTGCTCGATTTCGACCAAGACATCGATTGTATGGACGGCGATGTAGGAGACAACAATGAACCAGCACCTATAGGATGCTGGACAACCACCTCATCCCATGATGTATACATGGTGGATACACCTGAAGGAAATGAAGACGAGGAACAACGGGATGCTACGAAGGATAAATCCCTCGAAAAGCAGTCAAAACGGCAACGTAAACGCCGAACCAAGTCCGCCTCAACAGAGACCCAGCCATAGAGCAGGGCGAGCGGTGGACTATTTAACACGCTGTCGAGCAATCGTCCGAACAAGACAACTTGGATAAACAATCTGTCCCCGGCGAAGACAACAGTCCGGACGATCTCACGCCGGACAAACTATTGGAGCAAAATGACCTCCAGAAAAGGCTCGTCGCCACTGCGCGTAGCCTGAAAAAGCAGAAGCGGAAGCTCAAAATAGCGGAAGATTCACTCAGGATCAGATGGAGCAAAGTATTCAGCACCGCAGACAAGTACGGCAACAGTTGCCGAACAAAGAGTTACCCAAAAAGAAAGCTACTGCCCGAATTCGATGAGGAGGCCTTAGAGCCCCCATAATCAAAAAGTAAGAAGGCCATCCGGCGGATGGACGACCCCACGGCAAAAAGAGAGCGGCAAATGGCGCCGCACACAAGCCAATACGTGATCCGCATAAGGATTCACATCAAAAGGATGGCCCAGTTAGGTCCATCTATGGGCCAAGAAAGCAGGCTCGTCAAAGCAATGTAACACGCCAAACATCCGAAGATTACGGCACACCCAAATATAGGGGCACCGCACACCCCCTATGTTTCACCGATGAGGTGCTGGATCATGAATTTCCAACGGGATTCAAACCCGTAAACATAGAGGCATACGACGGAACAACAAACCCTGGAGTCTGGATTGAGGATTACATCCTCCATATACACATGGCTAGAGGAGATGACCTCCACGCCATAAAATACTTACCCCTTAAACTCAAAGGGCCAGCTCGGCATTGGCTTAAAAGCCTCCCCGAAAATACCATTGGAAGCTGGGAAGAGCTCGAGGATGCGTTTCGGGCAAACCTTCAGGGGACCTATGTCCGCCCTCCGGATGCAGACGATCTAAGTCACATAACCCAACAGTCCGGAGAGTCAGCCCGGAAATTCTGGAATAGGTTCCTTACTAAAAAGAACCAAATAGTCGACTGTCCGGACGCCGAAGCCTTAGCAGCTTTCAAACACAACGTCCGAGACGAATGGCTCGCCAGACACCTCGGCCAAGAAAAGCCAAGAACAATGGCCGCATTAACAAGCCTCATGACCCGCTTTTGCGCGGGAGAGGATAGCTGGCTAGCAAGATGCGATACCAGCGACCCAAGTACATCCGAAGTCAGGGATGGAACGGAAACCACGGCGCAACAAGGACCAACGCGGATTAGAGGAACGGTCCAAAGAGCGCGACGGTCAACGCCGGATTCAAAAGCTCACGGAGAACAACAAAAACTGCCCTTAAGGACAATAGCGATGAGCTATCCAACTTCAACAAAATCTTGGACAAGATATGTCAAATCCACAATACTCTGGGAGGCACGCTAACCATACCCACATAAATTGTTGGGTCTTCAAACAGTCCCGCAGATGAGCGCCGAACACAAGGGGCTCGACACACCAAGTGAAGATGACGACGAGCACCACAAGCAGAGCCCCGGAAAACAAACGACTTTCCCACAAGAGGTTAAAACAGTAAACTCACTTCACGTGATCAAAGGGAAAAACAGAGCGGCGCCCACTAAAAGGCGCGCCGCACACTGGTTGTCAAAACCAATCACCTTCGACCATCAGGACTATTCCAAAAATATCCGGAACGCAGGATGGACTGCCTTGATATTGGATCCTATAATCAACGGATTCCAATTTACACAATTCCTCATGGATGGCGGCAGTGACATAAACCTGATATATCAGGACACAATCCGCAGGATGGGGATAAACCCAACCAAAATTCGCCGTAGCAACACCTCCTTTAAAGGAGTAATGCCAGGCCCATATGCCCATTGTACGGGCTCCATACTGCTAGAAGTTGTGTTCGGTTCATCCGACAACTTCCGTCGCGAAAGGTTAATCTTCCATGTCGCCCCGTTTAAAAGTAGCCATCAAGCACTATTGGGACACGAAGCTTTCGCCCGCTTTAACGCAATACCGCATTATGCATCTCTAACACTTAAAATGCCCGGTCCACGCGGCATCATCTCATTAAGAGGAAGTATTAAGTGTTACTCTAGCACGGAAAAACGGGAGACTGCCTTGACAGCCCCACACCTATCCGGCCCCGATAGTCAAAGAACCTGAATAAGTCATTCAAACCCCGGACACGGCTAGACGAGTCCGACGCCTACTAGCGGCATACCCTCATACAAGGGGCTGCATGCATATGCAACAAGAGACAATAAATCTCAATTTTCTTCACTTCTTCAAAATCGTACTCTGTTTATTTAATGTAAAGTACATTTTTCGCACGATCCTTTTCTTTCAAACTAAGTTCCTCTCTTTTACAGATGAACAACGTGCTACACCCGTCCAGGATACGGCACAACGGAGACACAGGCGCAGACGTGCAGTACGAACCCGTTGCAAGGATTCTTTTCAGATTAAGACCCTGCGTAAACCTTTTTTACTGTCTCTTGTTGATATACATCCCCCGGTTCCTTACTATAACCGAGGAGGAGGCTGGCGTTTTGGCATTGGCCGCACCAGAATTTTTGCGCGTACCTGGACACCAGGGGCTTAGGGCATTATTCTGCCCATTTTCATAAATACCGAATACCTTAGGGAGTATTCGGCGTCTCGAGTTAGGCCTTATATGCATCAGCTCCGAATCATGTCTTTGGTCAAATGTTGGGTTGCCAGGCTCCTGTGTTTTGCTGCCTTATGTTCCGTTTTCACGGCTAACGCGGCACCAGGAGAACAACTGCGTCCCGGTTCGGCCGGGCGAGCACCTCAGTAGAGAAAGCCGAAAAACTGACTGTCATGATATAGTGAGAGACTGGTCAACCACTCAATGACTCACTGGAATATTTAGGATTCCTCCAAATTAACGAAGGACCGGTTTTCAGTCAGGCACATACGCACCCCGAATTCGGGAGAGTGCGGTGCCCCCAGGGGCTATATAGTAGCCCCACCCTCGAACTCCTATGGCTAAGTGAAAGTGATAAAGCATTATAGTCCGGTTGCCTAGTTTGCTACGCTATCACCTCCTTAACAGGACCAAGACGTTGGATTAAGTGTGAAAAAGCACTTTCTTTGCAAATACCCCCGCACTATGTGCGTGGGGGCTGAAGCCAAGGACTGCCATCTTTCAGTTTATATACACATATACATAAACGGCCGCACAGGGAGTAGTTTACTACTTGAATGCACAAGTATAAAAAGCTCTTATATTATATTGAAAACATTGTTTTCACAAATCATACATGTCATTTAAACGTAATATCCTTCGAGCACTGCGTCTCTATTAAACGAGCGCCCGGCAGGACTTCTTCAAAGTAGTGCTCGGCAGGTACTCGGCTTCTGTCCGAATCTTGGGATGCAACGTCGGTGGCCTTCATCTCTGCCCAGTATGTCTTGACACGGGCCAGAGCCATCCGTGCTCCCTCAATACATGCCGATCGCTTCATTGCGTCGATACATGGTACCGCACCTAGGAACTGCTTCACTATACCAAAATAGCTCTTCGGCTGGGGTCCGCCCGGCCACAAGTGAGTCAAGACATGCTTCATGGAAAATCCGGACAATCGATTCAGCTCAGCCCATTCGGCCAACCGATCGGTCAGCGGCAGAGGACGCTCCGGACTATGGAATTGCAACCAATATAGCTCTTCCCTTCTGTGCCCCTTCTGGCCCCGGAAGTGCTCAACCGCGTCCGCAGCGCTCGCCGCCAAGTCCAGATAAGCATCCTCCGAACTCCACAACTTATCCAACTAAGCATACTTTGGATCCGTATATTTCCTCCGCAGCAGAAACGGTTTTCCAGCCGCAATTGCCCCGGCCTGACTCAGCTCCTCCTTGGCAGCTCTCAAAACCGACTGGGCATTCTTGGATTCGGCGACGGCCTTTTTCAGGCCATCTTGTTCCGCTTGACGTTCTTTTTCAAGAACCTCGCAGCGATCGGCAGTATTCCTCAACTTTCTGGCCATAATGGCCATTTCCTCTTTGCTTCGGCAGTGAGCAGCTCGTTCGGCTTCTAGCTCTTCGGCCGCCTTTAAAGCGGCCGCGTTACTATTTCTGGCTTGCTCTTTTGCTCGGGCGAGCTCCGCCCGCAGCTCCTCCACAGCAGCGGCACCATCTGCATTAAGCATACAAATAGTGAGACATGGGCGTCAAGCTCCCTTACCAGGTGTCCGCATAGAAGTCGCATACCTTGTGACTCGTCAAACCGTTTATTGACCAGCGTGATGTCCGTATCCGCCTCGTCAAGTTGCCGCTTTAGTTCGGCATATTCATCAGTCCGGCTGGCCACCGGACGCCCCGCCACCTGTTTAGGAGCGGTGATATGTTATAACTGAGAATTTGATCCTCGGCACGTTGTCAATTTTGACAACATACCGAGTCTCGAGATACTATCTATACAGTAGCGATTTATATGCATAAGCTGTCAGAAGGTACATCATTTTTGCGTACCTCAAACCCCGTCAGTAAGCTTCTGACGGCTTCATGCAATCCGCTCTCCGCGGATGCAATTCTTTCAATCACCGTACCCATTAGAGCATGGTGATTTTCTGAGATAGCCGCTCGCCCGAGCAGATCCTTCAGCTCCTCCAACCGCACACCACTTGGCGCCGGACCTTCCGGCCCCACCGGACTTGGGCGAACCCTCCGTGACGACACCTCCGGGTCGTCCGCTTCACATGAGGGTGCGACAGGTGGAGGCGTTTCGCTCTCCATTATCTCCGGAAGAAGATCCCCCGAAGACGAGCTCTGCTGAGAAGGGCTGAGGTCCGAACTACAAGGTACAATTTCGGTTATCTTCATGAATAAATACAGGGATGTTCCTTATTTACAAGACCCCTTCTTTTTACTTATGGCTCGCTGGAGGGCTGATCCCCTTGGGGAAATAATGCGGCTGGGTTACTTCCCAGCGCAGGACTCTCCGACGAAGATTCCCTTCCCATCTTTGAGGCCTTGACCTCCGGATCTTCCGAAGCAGTCCTCTTCTCTCCTCGAAAGACGGGACTTTTAATCCCTCCTTCCTTGATAGCCTCCTTCGTAGAGGCAGTTGCTTCCCCGCTCCCCCCTTCGCCTTCTTCAAAAGGCGTGACCTTCAACATCTTGGTCAACATGGGATCCGGCGTGGTCTCCGGGAGGGGAGCCGGACACCTTATTAACTTTGCCTTGGCAATCCACTCATGTTCAAAGAAACGGCTCCTTTAAAGGGCATATATATAAGATAAATGAATGAACAGCTTGTCCGGTTACAGGACTACTTACTTGAGTATCTGGGCGATTGCAGCTTAGTCATGCGTCCTCAGTCAGGTCCGGACACTTCTCTTGTGATCCGAAGAACAGTTTATACATCTCCACGGGCGTCATGCCCATAAAATTTTGGAGACCTCGTGGTCCCTCCGGATTGAATTCCCACAGGCGGAGGGGGCGACGTTTGCAGGGCTGAAGGCACCGGATCAACATAACCCGTGCCACTGCAATCAGATTGATCTCCCTCCCTTGGAGGTCTCGAATACGGCCCTGCAGCGAGGGAACGTCCTTGCACGACCCCCAGTCGAGCCCCTTGTTGACCCATGACGCCAGCAGCTGTGGTGGACCTGAGCGGAAGGCGGGGAGCGCCGCCCATTTGGTGCCCCGGGGAGCGGTGATATAAAACCACTCCCGTTGCCACAAACCAAGCTCCTCTTGAAAAGAGCCCTCGGGCCATGGAGCATCAGCACATTTGCTTATGACCGCCCCTCCGCACTCTGCTTGTTGCCCCCCGATCATCCTTGGCTCCACCTTGAAGGTCTTGAGCCACAATCCAAAGTGGGGGTAATATGGAGGAAGGCCTCACATACGACAATGAATGACGAGATATGGAGGACGGACTCGGATTCAAGTCATGGAAATCCAGCCCATAATAAAACATGAGCCCCGCACAAAGGGATCCGTCGGAAGCCTAAACCCGAAGGAAGTGAGACACGAACACCACGTTCTCGCCGGGCTCGGGAGTGGGAATGGCCTGCCACGAGCAGGTAGCCTATGCGAGATCTCGCGGTTAGATACTGGCGTCTCGCAGCTTTAGCACATCTTCTTACGTGACGGAGGAAGATATCCATCGGCCGTGTTGGTCGGAGCCGGACATCGTCGAAAGTCGAAGCGCCTAAATCTGAAGCTTTGGGTGTTGGAACTCGGCGAGGCGAACTTCGATGGAGGGTGTAAAAGAAGAGGGCCTTGGTCTCATTATAAAGAGGTTGAATACCAAGAGCCCACCCGTGGTCGATTAGGACTCGCCTTTGATAGAGGAGGCGTGCCAACGGGCACGGTTGGGTTACCCACGTCCGTATTGATGAGAATCCCGGAATAAGGGGGCACGATCTATGCTTTGATAAGACGTGCCAAGGAAACAGCCTCGCTAACCGCGCTAAGGTGGAACGTTAAAAAACGATTCATATAAAGGCCTGGCCGTGGTGTGATGTCACGCCATGGAATACGTCAACAGATATGTGCAAAAGTTATTCTCTCTACGGTGGTATGTGGAACTTGTTTTGCAGAGCCGGACACTATCCTTGTGTTCAAAACCTTCTATGAAGTATTCGGAGGAGGAACCCGCCTTGCAATGCCGAAGACAATATGCGCGCCGGACTCGTCGTCATTGAAGCCTGGTTCAGGGGCTACTGAGGGAATCCCGGACTAGGGGGTGTCCGGATAGCCGGACTATCATCACGGCCGGACTCCGAGACTATGAAGATACAAGATTGAAGACTTCGTCCCGTGTCCGGATGGGACTTTCCTTGGCGTGGAAGGCAAGCTTGGCGATACGGATATGTAGATCTCCTACCATTGTAACCGACTCTGTGTAACCCTAACCTATCCGGTGTCTATATAAACCGAAGGGTTTTAGTCCGTAGGACGAACAACAATCATAACATAGGCTAGCTTCTAGGGTTTAGCCTCCTTGATCTCGTGGTAGATCTACTGTTGTACTACCCATATCATCAATATTAATCAAGCAGGAGTAGGCTATTACCTCCATCGAGGGGGCCCGAACCTGGGTAAAAACATCGTGTCCCTTGTCTCCTGTTACCATCCGCCTAGACGCACAGTTCGGGACCCCCTACCCGAGATCCGCCGGTTTTGACACCGACAGGTCCCTTCTAGCGGCCTCCTCTCCCAAGGCCAGGGATGGCACCGAGGTGTTGTCCCGAAGGACCCCAGGCCAGGGAGAGACGCAGGAGGCCGTCAAGGCGACGCCGGAGGGTGAAACCTCGGCCGCCGGAGACATGGGGCACAAATCCCCACGGATACTGGCAATAGGAGCCATATCCAATTCGGCCCCCAGCCGGATACAATTCCGGAGACCCATACGGCTCCGGAATCAGGCAAGTAGCCTCTTTCGAAAGAAGAAGGTGCGCCTATTCCACCGGTGACCTCTGTCCATCCAGAGGCACCGGATACTCTAATGGAAGCGCTACAAAGTGCTTCCATTGTTGAGGAATACCGTACCCTTATGGGTATGGTGGTTGAGAGGATTCAGTCCGCGAAGAGCGTACTGACCGAAGCCTGCACAAGCCTTTTGACAGGCTTTGAGGTAAGCAACGCAATATGTAAAAAGAATGTCACAGTATAGACAGTAGCCCCTGAGACACTGTCCAGTGTTCAAAAAGAAAAGCCGGATAGAGGATCAAACAATTTTCACAGGAGACTAACCAGATGAGTCAATGTGAACTAACAGGCGTCGTTACTGGTTGCAACCTCTCATACCGCTGAGGTCTCCAGACTGAAGTAGAGCTGGAGCGGGCCGAGGAAGAGCTCGGCCGCGTGAAAAAACAGCTGGAAGACAATCAAGGTATGCAATAACTTTGTGTTTTTTCAGGAAGGATGAATGATTTGTGCTGACTAGGGTGCCATGATATTTATTAGTAGCGGCAACCGAGGTGGAGGCCCTCAAGAAGGCATTGGCCGAGGCCGAGGAGAGAGCGGCCAAGGAACAAGCCTCCCGCGAAAAGCATGAGGCCAGGGTCAATGAGGTCCAGCAGGAGCTCCAGGACGCCGTGAAGAAATGCGAGTCCTTGGAGCGCAACCTTGCGGATCAAGAGTCCGAACTTGCCAAGGCCCACCAAAGCGCACACGATGCCCGGGTTGAAGCCCAGGGCGCCCTCCAGGAAATCCAGGAGGCCAGAAAAATCGCGGCGGGTAAGGCCTTTATTATGCAGAGAAAAAGTGTGAAGAAAAGGTTCCTCTTACTGACCCGGATTTGGAGTTCTCCAGGGGCGTTTGTGGATCTGCCGCGCAGCGCTTCAGACGTTGCGAAGTTCTCCCGAGCCGAAGAGGGGAGCTCTACGGAGAAGCTGTTTTGGTCGCAATACCTTGCGCCAGAACATCCAGTGCTCTTTAGCGATCAGCTAAATCAGCTGGTCGAACTGGATAGGGCGGCCGAACTAGCCATGAAGGATTTAATAGTCCGGCTATGGCCTACCGAAGCCATACCCAGCAGCTACTTCGGGCACGTGAAGTGGCTGGTCAATGCTTGCCCTCGGCTTGATGCCATCAAGAGGTCGGTCTGTATCGAAGGCGCGCAAAGGGCCTTCGCCCGAGTCAAGATGCATTGGGTGAAGATGGACGTCGTGAAGCTTGTGACCGAGGGACCGCCCGCGGGCAAGGAGCACCGCACGCCCGAACTGTATTTTGACAATGTCTTGGAGGGATCCCGCATTGTGGCGGGGCAGTGTTCAAAAGACGTTATCTTTGAATGAAGTAATTCATATTGTCCCTTCCTGTATTATGAAACAGAGCCGTTATGTAATATAATGCTTGTTATTTAAAATTTTACCTCCTGTGCGGCCGTTTTGTTAAATTTGAGAGTTGGTCAGTCGTCGGCTTCTGCCCCCACGTAGGTAGTACGGGGGTGTTCGGGATGAATCTAAACACTCTTTACCCCAAAGTTTGGTCCTTAAAGGAGGTGTTTAGCGCAACGAACCAGGCAAACGGACTATGTGGCTTTATCACCCTCACTTAGCCATAGGAGTTTGACAATAAAAATCTAGGCGCAGCCCCTAGTATTCGTAAGTCCAAACTTGGGATGCTGTAAACACCTGATTGGATAAAACCGATTCATCACATAATGCGGAAAAAATCGCAAAATATTTGAGACCTCTCGAACAGCTGACCGGCTCACGCGGCATCATGACAGTCAGTTTTCGCCTTTCTCTACTGAGGTGCTCATCCGGATGAACCAGGACACAATCGTAGTAGTTCTCCCTTACTACCCTAGCCGATATAGCGGAGCGTAAGGTAGTAAGCACAGGAGCCGGGCAACCCAACTATTGACCAAAGACATGATTCAGAGCCAATGCATATAATGCTACAGTTCAGGGTGCCGAAATATACTGTAAAAGGGTGTTCGGACTTTGTTGCCGTATTATGGGGTGTAATAAAGCCCCTGGCGGATTAAGGCCTACCACAGTGTACGAATGCAACTGATAAGAATATCAAGAAAAATAAAAATGAAGCAATACGCTAATGCTGCAGAAATTGGGCCGCAAACCATTTTCAATTGTAGTTTGATTAATATGTCAAAGCGTATTTTATACAAGTAGTGCGATCAGCAACAAGGTCGTTTAACATGCCACGACCAAAGGAGAGCTGCGTGCAGCTCCTTAAAACAGGCATAACGATCGTTTAAACAGACCACCTGGAAATTCCCTTATACGTCAATGCTTCTTGCCGTCTTGGTGTATCCATCCCTTGATAGGTCCGACAATCAGTCCACCAGGAAAGGTCTGGAAAAAAGAAACCTGAAAGAAAAAGAAGAAGTGAAAGTATGTGGGTCCAGGAGAGGTTGAGCCATAGTATGGACCACGATCTAGCTGTGCCTCCGTCTATGCCCATGTTATTTTGAGTGCGTAGTTATGTACGCGCGGTACGAATGCCGCCGTTTGGTTGGGACTGGGACAGAGGCCGAATTGCTGGTCAAGCTCTTGATGAGCTGGACTGTCCTGCTGCAGAGTAGTTTGGACTCGTTTGACAGTGTCCGGGAGCTTGTCGCCGAATTAAGGTTCTGACTGAGAAGGCCGCTCGCTGCTTCTGCTGCGAGGGCGGCGGTGTGCTCCTCAGTACAGAGGGAGCGTTCCGTGTTTCCATTGAACTAGCAGTGTGACCCGCGCATTTGCGCGGCTAGGTTTTCAAATATGCAGGTTCTACCAGATTGTATAAATCATGCGCTTTTCTCTCTCACTACGTGTTTTAGTGTGTATGTCTCCACTTATAATTTGTTTTTTTACTTGCTCCACTTAGAATTTGTGGCCATCTTATAATATTTTTTACCAATAAGTAATCTAAACAATTGATTTGATTACTCTAATTGTCTATGCTCATCTACCATTGATCTAAGGCATTGCACTCATTGACCTCCTCTCTCTCTCACTCACTCTCACTCTCACACACAAACACGTTGCATTTTTTTTGTGATGCTTATGTTGCGTTGATCTATATCTCATCACCATCATAGAAATGTGTTTAAGATACTCGAGATGTTTTTTTACCTCTCTCTCGCTCTCTCTCACTCACTCTCACTCCCACACACAGACACGTAGTATTGTTCTTGTGATGTTTATTTTCCATTGATCTCTATCTCATTACCGTCAAAAATGTGTTTTAGATACTTTTGAGATGGTTTTTCTAAAAACAATTTTGTTTGAAAATTTGGTCTCATCAAATTTCCCTTGCGAAAACAATTTATTCATTTAATCATCTTTACCACTATCATCATAGTGTGTTCTCTCTAACTGTATACACACAACTTTTTGCTACGATTTACAATTTGTGTCACAACTGAAACGACCTAATGTGGACTTGAACATGTCGCTTCCATATATATTGCTATACTCACCACATCCTTTTGCTTCCCATAAGATCTATTGCTCACAGACCTGTCGCATTGGAAAGATCTATCAATTTGACTTATTGATATCTTGCATGAATTGAACATGTTGCTTGCACAACATCTAAGAAAAAACTAAAATAAAAAATAAAAAATCTGTGACCATATATTGAAGCACAACTTAACTCGTCTTAGTTGAACTGATGTCATTTATTTTCTTATAGTGTCGAACTCACAAATGCTGATACTCTTACACTTGCTAGGTTGACAACAGTCATTAGTTCGTACATGCTCATCTCACACATTTTTTTTACTTTCTAAAATATATACCTTAATTTATTGCCTATAATCAAACTAATAATTTAAATATGTAAAATAACAATTTTATGAAATTCTACACAGTCTGTAGTTTTGGTTTTGAATTATATATGTTCAATTTCACTTTATATATTATATACCTTGTAAGCTTGTACACGTCAATTATATATAGTCTTCTCAAATTGATGTCACTTGTTTTCTTATAATGTCGACTCATAAATGTTGATACTCTTACGCAAGCTAGGTTGACAATGGTCCTTAGTACGTGCTCATATTGCACTTAATTTTTTTACCTTTTAAAATAATACCTGAATTTATTCGCCTATAATCAAAAATAACATTGTTATGGAATTCCACAATGTATCTGTTTTAAGTTTTGAATTATATATGTGGATTTTTACTCTATACATTATATACCTTGTACAGGTCAATTATATATAGTCTATCCACGTAATTTCTAAATTAGCTTTGTAGCAAAGTAGTTTGACTTTCTTTATTGCTAACATCATTGCTGATGTCATCGTTGTATTAATATTTTAGAATTCCATCCAAAACTATCCAGGATGCCTATTCAGTTCGGGTATTTCCGTGAGAATCCGACACATGTTTTTTACTTTCTGAGCTAGATTCCGTTCCAGAAACGGAGGACTCTTAGGTGCGGCCAACGCTTTTTTGTAGCTAGACTCTGTTTTGAATATGGAGGACTCTCAAGTGCGACCAACTTTTTTTGCCATCCTGACGTAGAGTTCTAGTACTTGATCACGGAGGACGGAGGACGTACTCAGTCACTTTTTCCCTATCCTATGTCATATTACACGTAACTATTTTAGGTAGATCTTTATATAAAAAAATATGAGCAGATGAGAGAAGATGTCCGGACTATGTAGACGTGACAGGTTCATTTAGTCGTACCCGGCAATATTTACGTGTAACGTTGCATATTTTAAATCTCAGCCGTTAATATCTAAAACTAACGACCGTGATAATTTAATCTATGTGGGTCACTGTAATCGCTTGTTTGACTTCTATTATAATTATATAATAGATAGATGTTATGACACCGCGTGGTCCTGGCATCTTGAGCTTGAGATAAGTTTAGTGTGGCACCGCATTGAATCAAGTGAATGCGGTTCGTCCGAGCAGTGCGTGATAGCCACTGCGGAAGGGGACGATATTGAAGATCAACTCTTTGCTTCGGAAGTTGTTGGGGGATCCGAAGACCACTTCCAGTGTGATTGAGCCCGTACAGCGGGCCTCTACACCTGGTATGACACATTTAAATGTGGTTTTTGTGGGCTTGATCCTTGAGGGATCAATACCCATTTTGCGCACTGTATCCTGATAGAGCAGGTTCAGGCTGCTGCCACCGTCAATGAGGACTCGCGTAAGGTGGAATCCATCAATGATTGGATCGAGGACCAGTGCGGCTAAACCGCCGTGACGGATACTGGTCGAATGGTCCCTGCGGTCGAAGGTGATCGTGCAGGACGACCATGGGTTGAATTTTGGGGCGACTGGCTCCATCGCATAGACGTCCCTGAGCGCGTGCTTGCGCTCCCTCTTGGGGATATGGGTAGCGTATATCATGTTCACCGTTTTAACTTGGGGGGGACTTCTTCTGTCCCCTGTGTTTGATGGTCGGGGCTCCTCGTCATCGTCCTCGCTTTGCGACCCCTTCTCCTTATGCTCGGCATTTAACTTACCAACTTGTTTAAAAACCCAACACTCTCTGTTGGTATGATTGGCTGGTTTATCAGGAGTGTCGTGAATCTGACATGGACGATCGAGTATGCGGTCCAAGCTGGACGAGCCCGGATTGTTTCTTTTGTATGGCTTCTTCCGCTGACCGGACTTAGAGCTACTGAATCCGGCGTTAACCGCCGTGTCTTAGGTGTTATCACTGTTGCTTCAACGCTTGTGTCTGTTGCGTCGGGGTTTGCCGTTGCTATTTCTGGCTTCAGAAGTGCTAGGTTTGCTTGTATTGTTATTGCTGCGGGCTAGCCAGCTATCCTCGCCCGCGAAGAAGCGGGTCATAAGCGTCGTGAGGGCTGCCATGGACTTCGGATTTTCTTGGCCGATGTGTTGGGCGAGCCATTCGTCACGGATGCTATGTTTAAAGTCCGCTAGGGCTTCGGCATCCGGACAGTCGACGATCTGGTTCTTTTTAGTTAAGAACCTAGTCCAGAATTTCCTGGCTGACTCTCCGGGCTGTTGAACTATGTGACTTAAGTCGTCGACATCCAGAGGTCGGACGTATGTACCCTGGAAGTTGTCGAGGAAGGCGTCTTCCAAGTCTTCCCAGCTGCCAATTGAGTTTTCGGGAAAACTGTTCAACTAGTGCCGAGCAGGTCCCTTAAGTTTTAGCGGGAGGTATTTGTTGGCGTGAAGATCATCACCGCGGGCCATGTGAATATGGAGAAGGAAATCCTCAATCCATACTGCAGGGTCTGTTGTCCCATCATATGATTCGATGTTCACGGGTTTAAACCCTTCCGAGAATTCATGTTCCATTACTTCATCAGTGTAGCAAAGGGGGTGTGTGGCGCCTCTATATCGAGCCAAGTCGCGACGTAGCTCAGATGGAGTTCGTCTGCGGTTTTCGGCCCGGACGTGGTTATATTTGTCACGTTTGTCCGGGTGGCCACCATCGCGCATCGGGGCACGCCCCTGCGATCCATAGATCGATCTGGTCTGACCTGCTCTGTTTTCCAGGTCATGTCGTAGGTCATATGTATATCCCCGAGCTGTTGTGTCTCTGTTTTTATGGCGAGGTAGCGCGGGCTGGTGTTCGTCTTGAGTTGCCGCTTTGTCCAGGCCACGTGGTGGTCGGTCAGCCGAATTATGCGCTGGTAGGACGGGCTCCAACGCCTCGTCATCGAATTGGGGTAACAATTTGCGCTTCGGTAACTTTTGGTTGGGCGCTCGAGGCCGTATTCTTCGGCTTCTAGGACATTAGTCCATCTATCATTGAGCATATCTTGATCAGCTTGAAGCTGCTGCTGCTTCTTTTTCAGGCTCCTTGCAGTGGCTATTAGCCGGCGCTTAAAGCACTCCTGATTGACGGGCTCCTCAGGCACGATAAAGTCTTCGTCGCCGAGGCTCACCTCGTCTTCGGAGAGCGGAAGGTAGTTACTGTCCTCCGAGTTTCATTCATGGCCTGTTCATCAGGGCTAACTCGCCCATCTTCCCGTTCGTCCTGTTCAGAGGTTGGCTCAACGAGGTCTTCATTGTCCTCGGCATCGTCCGGAGTATTATTTTCTCCTGTGCCGGTATTGCTGTTTTTTCCACGGCGTGGTTTAGAGCGGCGCCGCTGACGTTGGCGCTTTGGCGGTATCTCAGGAGGTTTATATTCGACTGGATCCTTATCATTGTCGCTGTTGTTCTCTTTGGGTGTATCCACCTTGTATACGTCATACGAGGAGGTGGCTGTCCAGCGCCCTGTAAGCGGTGGTTTTTGTGCCTGCTCCTCTCCGGCATCGTCGTCCATACCGTCTATGTCTTCGGAGCCATAATCGAGCATGTCAGTTAAGTCTTTGACAGTGGCTATGAAGTGGGTGGTGGGTGGGAAGTGGAATTCTCCGTCGTCAGCCTTCAATTCAAACCGGATATAGTTCGGCTGAGAGTCCCCTGATAAGGAGAGGGCTTTAAATGATTTTAGCACATCGCCTAAAGGCGAGTGCCGGAAGATGTCCGCGGAGCTGAACTCAACGATCGGTGACTGATCAGGTCGATGGGCGCGGATGCACGCGGTTAGGAACCTATAGCCGAAGACGAATCTGAGGTTCCGGCGACACAGGCCCCGCTCGAGGTTGGATCTGTGTGCGGCTCTAACGCCGCTGAGTCTATGGCTTCTGCGACGGGGTTGAGCTTCCCGTCCTCGGACAGCAAATCTGCTCCGGATCTTGGGCCGGAGCCGTTACAGGCGCTATCTCCTGGTCATGGTCCGATGACAGATTTAGGTCATGTTGATCGTGGTGGCAGGGAGCGGCTGTCGTGGGCTCGAATCCGGCAAAGATCAAGTGTCCGCGGATATCGGCAACATAATTCAAGCTTCCAAACCTGACCTGATGGCCAGGGGCGTAGCTGTCGATCTGCTCTAGATGGCCAAGCGAGTTGGCCCGCAGTGCGAAGCCACCGAATACGAAAATCTGTCCGGGGAGGAAAACCTCCCCCTGGACTGCATTGTTGTAGATGATTCATGGAGCCATCAAACCTTTTGGTGACGACGCAGCGGAACTCTTAATGAAAGCACCAATGTCGGTGTCAAAACCGGCGGATCTCTGGTAGGGGGTCCCGAACTGTGCGTCTAAGGTTGATGGTAACAGGAGGCGGAGGACACAATGTTAACCCAAGTTCAGGCCCTCTCTATGGAGGTAATACCCTACTTCCTACTTGATTGATCTTGATGAATATGAGTATTACAGGAGTTGTTCTACCACGAGATCATAGTGGCTAAAACCCTAGAAGTCTAGCCTATATGATTATGATTATGATTGCCTCTACAGACTAAGCCCTCCGGTTTATATAGACACCGGAGGGGACTAGGGTTGTACAAAGTCGGTTACAGAGAAAGGAATCTTCATATCCGGCGCCAATCTTGCCTTCCACGTCAAGGAGAGTCCTATCCGGACACGGGTGAGATTCTTCGGTCTTGTATCTTCATAGCCCATCAGTCCGGCCCATGCCAACAGGCCGGACGCCCGAGGACCCCTTAATCCAGGACTCCCTCAAAAGGCAAGACCAAGTTGGATTTGGAAAGCTATGCCACCTTCAGCGCAAGCGACATCCACGCACGTTATCTGAGCCCCCTTCACACTAGCCGTGATTTAGAAGCTGGCCTAGTGAATCTCATGAAGGGGCGCTATGAGGTATGATACTAATCCCTTTCCATATGTACTTATATAGCCACCAAGTCTTAAGTATAAGAAAAATATTGTCTTTGCATAAGACATAAAAAATATTGTATTTGCTTAAGTATAAGAAAGATGAGTCGGGTCTTCAAATATTAAGCTTGAAAGAACCTTGTGTAGCTTGAATAATTTCATAGAAACAAAATCATGCATACTCACAATTATTCCTAAGATCCAAATATGTAGCCCCCAAGGCCGGCTTAAGCTGACAAGTTGAATCGGGACTTATAGTTACTTAAAAAACCCAAACATGTAGCCTCCAAGGGCTGGCTTAACCTGACAAGATACGCTGGGTTTCAATAAAAAGTGAATTGACCCACATTAGCCCCCAAGGGCCAAGTAGAGTACTTGTAGTATGCTTGGGGCTTTAACAGAATAACAACACCAATAATTAATCCTTGCTTTGTAATCATCACTTCATCATTGTATTGCAGGCAGAATTGAGTATGAAGGAATCACAAGTGGGCGATTTGAGGAAGAATATAAAGTTAAAGCAAGCAGAGACTTCCGAGGCTAAGGTTGAGCTGAAAATATTATTTTAAACCGCCAGGCTTGAGCTGAAAATATCTTTGGAGGAAATTTAGAAGCTAAAGGCAGGTTTTGATGCTGAGAGAGCCGCGTGGGACACTGACAAAATTGCACTAGTGAAGAAAACTGAAGAGGCGGAGGCACAACTTAAGCCAGTTGCTGGTGAGCTTGCCGGCTTAAAGCAACATATCACCCGTATGACAGCCGCCATCTTTGGTAAGACTCATGCATTTTAACATCTGTTTGATATTATTTTAAACTGTCGGGCAATTCTCACCTCCTGCTGTTTAACTCGCCTGGCAACTTTCAAACAGGCCCTAGAAGCGCCAGCCTTGGCAAAAATATGCTGATGAAGCTCAAAGTAGTATATTCGTTGACAGAATAGCTATCCACTGGAACTGTGTGAAGCCTTGTGGCCTTAGGCGGTAACAGAAAGCCGCCAAGCCACATCAAAGCCATGCTGGATTACCTGTCAACTGTCAAAGCGATAATAAAAAGATTATCAGCTGCCCGAGTCGGAGCCAACCTCACACTTGGTCGGGCCAAAGCCTGGCAATCAGAGCTTGACCCGGAGGAGATAGCCACCGGGTGCCCAGAATTTAAAGATGATCAGTCACCCTTTGAAGAGAAGGGCTTCAATCACTGCATCCAGGAGATGCGGCCCGTGGCCTGTAAGCTTTTTGATGAACTCAATTTAAACAACTACACACCGTCTTATGATGATAATAATCAGAAGATTAAGCCGCCAACTCATAAAATTGTCAGTCTTATTTCCCCTCGGTGTAAGCATATCTTTGCTCCTAACGTTGATCATTCTGTTATACTTAATATGAAGCCACTTTCGAAGCTTTAACCGACATCGATTGGACAGCGGTTGATCTTTAGATGATCAACGAACAAGGAGAGCCGGCGCAGGATGACCCGGCATCGTCAATTCACCATGAAAGAAACTAGTGACAAACCAGGTGGCTTTCAAGCCAGAATATAAGAGTGCTCTTTTAGAAAACACTTTTCTCCAAACTTGTGGGCTCATGATGGCCATGTAATAGGCTAGGTTAAAACAATGATTCACCATGTCATGCCTTCGTGCATGTTGATCCTTACTTTTGAAACAGCAGTTTTAATCTTTGATGATGTGCTTGAACTTAATCATTCATACAAGCCATAGCAGTACTCTTATTAATGTGTAAAGCTCTGCGTCTCATGCACAAAGTTTAAACAACATAGGCCCTGGCGACATAATGTCCAAATCCAGGGTGGTAACAACACAAACATAATATAGTCTTATGCAATTATGGAAAAGATTAGAATTAAGGCCTTTCAAGCCAAAATATACTGGTGGCTTAAAGCCAGGGCGGGTTATCAAACCTTGCATATTCGTATAACAATTGAAAACATACCTGTAGAATTGGATCATATTGCCGGATTATATCGCCATATCCAGTGCGGGTAACAACCCAAAGGTTTGTAAACGCGTAACCTTAATTGTTCAAATCAAAGTATACTGGCGACTTAAAGTCCATATCCAGGGCGGGTTACCAAAACGAAAATGCTCAAACATGAGTCATACAATCAGAGTTGCATGACCCAGATTGTCAAAAAATGCACTTAGCCAAAAATCTTTAGGTGGCACAAATCCGAAAGACTCAGAAGAAAGATTCAAAACATGTCAAACAATTGCCTGGCCGGCTTACCAAAGCATGACCAGACAAATTGGCTAGCAAAGACATGTGCTTTCAAAGGCGGGACAGCCTTTCTGTTAATCCTAGCTCACTTTAAGCCGGCTCTCACGTGACACAAGCCACCATTTTAACCTTAACAAGTTCAGGGTCTTAAAAGCATTGACTGTTAAGAGCTTGGCGGGTCACCTGGTGGAGTAGCAAGTTGCAAACAAGCAGGATAACTCAGGATTCGGCATCCACGCCTGGTCAAGAGGGTATGAAAGCTAAACCCGGTGGGTTGGAAGCCCCTAAGTGACCTTATGAACAAATAATAAAGACTTAGATACACAGAAATGAAACAACAGAGGCCCTGAATTATCATGGATGTCAGCTTTATTATATTGATCACAAAATATATACACTGACAAATGTATGTACAAAGACGAGAGCCGGTGGCTCAGGCGTAATAAGACCGAAGATGAGCAATATTCTAGGGCCAGAGGGTCTCCTCCTCCGACTTGTGTGAATCTTTGTGTTCTTGTATATCAATGAGGTAATACGACTCATTATTCAGGTTCTTGATGACCACAAAGGGCCTTTCCCAAGGTGGGGATAACTTGTGCATATCTATTTGATATTGGATCAACCGGAGCACCGAGTCGCCTTCTTGAAATGTCTGGGTCTTAACTCTAAGGCTATGATAGCGACGCAGGTCTTGTTAATATATCGCCAAACGAGCCGCCGCAAGATCACGCTCCTCATCCAAAGCATCAAGTGCATTTTGACGTGCTATCTCATTATCAGCTTGAACATAAGCCGCCACACGAGGCGAGTCATGACGTATATCACTTGGAAGAACCGCCTCTGCCCCGTAGACCATGAAGAAAGGCGTATAGCCTGTTGACCTATTGAGGGTGGTATTGATACTCCATAGTACTGAAGGTAACTCCTGAACCCAACAACCTGACGTTCGCTTCAAAGGAACCATAAGCCGGGATTTTATGCCTCTAAAAATTTCTTGGTTAGCCCTCTCACCTTGACCATTAGACTATGGATGAGCCACATAAGAAAAATCAAGACGAATATGCTCTTGTTGACATAAATCCTTCATAGCACCCTTAGACAAATTAGTGCCATTATCAGTAATGATACTATGTGGGTAACCAAAACGAAAGTTCAACTTTTTAACAAACTGGACTGCAGTCGCCGCATGACACTTGCTAACCGGCTCTGCTTCGACCCACTTGGTAAATTTATCAACCGCCACCAAGAGATGGGTTTTCTTATCTTTAGACCTCTTAAAAGGTCCGACCATATCTTTTTAACAAACTGGACTGCAGTCGCCGCATGTCGGTGTCAAAACCGGCGGATCTCGGGTAGGGGGTCCCGATCTGTGCGTCTTAGGCTGATGGTAACATGAAGCAAGGGACACAATGTTTACCCAGGTTCGGGCCATCTCGATGGAGGTAAAACCCTACTTCCTGCTTGATTAATATTGAAGATATGGGTAGTACAAGAGTAGATCTACCATGAGATCGTAGAGGCTAAACCCTAGAAGTTAGCCTATGATGGTATGATTGTAATTGTGATCGGCCTTCTGAGGACTAACCTCTCCGGTTTATATAGACACCGGAGAGGGCTAGGGTTTACATGGAGTTGGTTACAAAGAAGGAAATACAATATCCGGATCGCCAAGCTTGCCTACCACGCCAAGGATAGTTGCATCCGGACACGGGACGAAGTCTTGAGTCTTGTATCTTCACACTTCAATAGTCTGGACGATATATATATAGTCCGGCTGTCCGGATACCCCCTAATCCAGGACTCCCTCAGTAGCCCCTGAACCAGGCTTCAATGACGATGAGTCTGGCGTGCAGTCTTCTCTTCGGCATTGCAGGGCGGGTTCCATCTCCGAATACTCCAAAGTACCTGTTATGATGAATAGTGTCCGGAACTCCATCAATGTTGTATTCCTTGGCTTCAGTGCCTCAATAATGACCATCTCCACGTGTTGAGCGAATGCAAGGACCCGAGGTATTTTTTGCATTTGCCACCCTCAATCCTTTGGGCTGACCTCCTATTTGAAGAGAGGGGATTCTCAGATCCAAACCTCACTCTTCCCCCTCGAGCAAGCATCCAACAGAGTGCTCCGGAAAAACCATTCCAACATGGCCGATCGTCGCAGCTCCTCTGCTCGCTCTCCTCGCTCCAAGCTGGGGGACTGGGAAGAGTGTTCAGTTCCCCATAGCCGTTTGATTGGGTTACAAACCTAAGGGTTTCTCCCACCAGCATTCATGGTCCCGTCCGAGCCGGAATAGCCACCTATAATGGCGGGGAGCAAGCGGAGAGATCTCCCAATCCATCTTCAGAGGAGCGAATATGCCTTATCCCGCATCTGCTAAGGGGCGTCGGGTTTCCTATCCACCCGTTCCTTCACGGGCTCCTCGGAGTTCTACGACCTCCGCCATTACACAACTTTACCCCTGCCTCTATACTACATATAGCAGGGTATGTTGCCTTTATGAGCTATTTTTAGGCTGCGAGCCTCACTTGAGTTATGGAAGAAGGCTGTCTTGCCTTGTCCCCGCAACCAGGAGAATCCCTATGTCGTGGACGGGCCAAGTATGGCGCATTGCCGAGACCGGATACCTATCCGGCACTCCCAAGAAGGCACCAGAGAACTGGCCTTCAGAGTGGTTCTACATTGACAACGTTCCCCTTCCGGATCCAGTCCGAACAGGTCTCCCCAGGCCAAGATGCGCCCTACCGATGGCATCGCCTAAGATGGCGCCCCCGAGGCCCCCAAGAGGAGGATACCAGGGAAATATATTACCTGATGAGCAGGATAAAGTTACTGGCCAAATCCGGACTGACGATAGTCGAGGTTATGGCGATATGCATAATACGGGGAGTGCAACCGCTTCAATATCGGGGGAAACCCATGTGGCACTTCAACGGGGATGATGATGCCACCCGCGGTGGCCGTAAGGGTCCGGACTCCGCCACTGCTCTGGCAAGGATATTGTCCGATTTATACAAAGGGGAAGAGGAGGAATTCCTTCACATCAAACCGCGAGATGGATTCTCCATGTACAACCCCCCAAACTGGGTAAGTTGTCATTCCTTTCCACGCGTCACTTATTGTGGCATTCTTCGCTAAGATCATCTGCCTCGATATTCCCGAGCAGGAACTGAGGAGGGCCGTAGAAGGAATCTCCAGCCCCTCCCCGCAACCAGAGGACCCCGGAAGGGCCCTAGATCCAGGTCTCGAAGAAGATCCGGATATTACCATGGAGCTTGTCAATGGGATATTTTATCAAGCGAGCTGCGATGGCGCCTCAGTGGCCATTACTGCCGACTATCCCGGACCGCTGCCTATGTTGCGCGTAAGCCAAGCCGAAAAACCCTATCCTGTGAAGGGGACCCCCTTCAGATGTCATGCCTTACCCTTAAAGTGTCGTGTTTTTGTAGAGATGACGGTCAGAGCATGGGGCCGAGCCCCTAGGGACTCGTCGGCCAAGGGCATCTGGATTGGGCAGGCTCAAGAGGAAGGCGGTAAGGGTCGACTCGCTGCTACATAGGTAAGGCAAAAACTTGTGCTGTAATTATGGTATTTTTTAAGTATGACAACACCCTTTGTGTCCTGGCAGGAAGAGGAGCAGCCGGACTATATCCGGGGATCCTGCCAACCACGCCTCCACCAGCCGGATTCCAAAACCGGCTTTGAGAACAGAGGCAGGAGCAGGGCCGATGCCGCATAGTTCTCCAACAGAGAATGCGGATATGCTCTCGGCCACGAATTCCGAAGTAGAGAGCACCATCAATCACCGGCGCCGACGGGCCGTACTTCGGAACAACATCTTTTCCGAAGAGGCATTTAACGCCTTCAATTCGGGAGACGCATACATCCGAGCTGCTCAAGGCGGGCTTGCCCGAGCGACGGACCAGTATCCCAAAGATATATGGGTAAGAAAATTTGATAAGCATGTGTAGCAGTAGCCCATGAGACTTGAAACGGTTGGAACAACTATTTTAATGATCAATTTATGCAGAGTTCCTTGTAGATAAGAATGTGAAATTGTCTCGGGAGCTGGAGGAGTGCAAGGCCGAGCTGAGGGCCGCAATTGCCAAGTTAGAGGAATCCCAAAAGCCCTCATCTGGCAACAGTTGTCGCAATTGTACGAAGATGCACCAGTTAGTAAATGGCTGATATGACAAGTCGAACAAAAAATTTTGCAGACAATCCCGGGGTGAATCCGGAGGGCGTAAGAGAGGACGAATCACATCTCAAAAGGTAGCTGAAGGCTGGCGAGCGCATTCTTACGCAAGTTAGGCAGGAGAAGAACAATCTTCAAGATGCCAAAGTCTAGCTGGACGTGGAGTTAAAAGATCTCCGCGCTCAGCTGGCGGACTCCATGAAGGAGAACAAAAGGCTTAGACGCGGCATGTACGGTAAGTGCCTAGACGAACTGTAGTATAGTTCGGTGCGGAAGTATATTGAAAGGATTGTGCTTGTAGGAACGTTAACAGGTCGCGCTGAGGAGGAGATGCCCTCATCTGCAGGCGAGTTACTACAAGACCTCTCACAACTACACGAGCGAGCTCGGCAGGTGATGCAGGGCGTTGCTCAGGCCTTGTGGCATCAAGCTTCCTGCCGAATGGCATGGGAGAGCTTGCCGATATGCTTTGAGGAGCACGGCGGCGCTTCCGATTGTGGAAGATATCAGCCTGCCGGCAAGGTGCGAGAGAAGCCTGGGCTATGGTGAAGACGTGCTACACCAAGCTAGACCCAAACCATATGGCCGAAGTCGGACCGGCGGGGCCAGATGGGCAAGAAATTGCCGTGAGTCTGGTATATGACCAGGTAGCGTTAGCCGCAAAATATTCTCAACAGGATTGTAAGCTAGATAGCCTGTTAGATAATATAGAGGAGGAATATAGTCAGTCCAAGTGACTGTGTAATTCAGTGGACATAATTAGTCCCTAGCCGGATTAAAATCATTTGTCATGGCGGACCTTTTTGCTTCAGCCCCCAGATCCTACAGTCCGGGGTGTGTCCGAATACCCACTCGGTTATACAAAACCGGGGTATGCGTGTGTCGGGGAAGCTGATCGGGACCCACAAGCACCTATGGGACCGGCGGACCGAGCCCCTTTCGGTTCGGTGGGGGGCGGAGATCGCACGAAGAGCAGATCGAGGCGATGCACACGAGTAGTTTAACCAGCTTCGGAGCTCTCCGGAGAGATAATACTCCTACTGCTGCTTGTCTGATTGTATTGTGTTCTTGCTAGTGAGCTATGGGAGCAACAAGACCTAGCATGAGTGTCTCTGGTTTCGAATGAGTCGAACCCATTCTACGTTGCGCATGGGCCTCCTTTTATATGCTCAAGGGGTCACCAACAGGTGGCAACGTAAACAAGGGCAAAAAGGGAAAAAGGAGTTGCGGTTGGTACAGCTACTTTGTACAGTGTATTCTACCTAACTCTGACGGCAAGGGACAAAAGCATTAAATGCCCGTCCATGTCGCCTAAACAATGCAACAGGACCGTCGGAGCGCCACCGCTTGCCACGATGGCAATCTTGTCAGGCCGCCATCATCGCTGCTCTCCGCTGGCCGCACAGCCTCTTGACACGCGCGCCTGGAATGGTCCCATGGCGACACATTGGTGGATGAGCTGGAACGGAGATGAAGAGTGGTTGCCTGCCGCGGCAAGCACCTTGCCGCGGCTGAATCCTTGTCGCGCCCGGAAGCTTGTTGCTCACCGAGCCTTCCCGGCAAGCTCCTCTTGCCGGGGTCTTGTCTTCTGCGTGCCTTGAGTGGCCTTCCCGGCAAGCTCCTCTTGCCGGGGCCTTGTCTCCTTGGCTTAAATACTTTGTTCTTGAATGGCTCCAAAGGAACCATGGAGGACCTTGACGGTCACTAGGCAAGCCTTGCCGCTGGTGCTGAACTGCCTGCCGCACGAAGTTCGGGATACTAGGGTACCCCTACCTAGTACACCGGTCAGAGCCCCGAACTGGGCCACACACGGTGCCGAGCGTTGTTGGGCCAGGCCCAAAACAGTGCACGGGCACGCGCGGCCTAGAACACGTCGTAACTTGCTCTGGACCCACCACGTCTCCCACGTAACAGCACGCCATTCGAACGTGGCGTCGTGGGGAGATCGGGAGTTCTTTATTTGAAAAGCGAACGCCCGCCCCTCTCCTCCTTATAAACAGGGGAAACAGGGCAGGTTGCCCACCTCGCCATTTGCTGTCTCATCTCGAAACCACCGCCGCCCCCTTCTTCTCTAGTCTCGAAGAGAGCAGCGCCCGCCCCATCGCCACCAGCGCCATCAACGCCGCCGGTCTCTCCACCACCTCCGCCATGGCTCAAAGCCGACAAGGGGAAGGGCGTGAAGTCGCCGAGGCGCAGCTGCTCAAGGCGCGCATGAAAAGAGAGGGCCGTCTTCCCCCAGCTCGACGCAGGAGGAGGGAGGAGGGCTACTACCTCTTCGGTCGACGGAGACGCTGCGCATCCGCCGCACGGAAGGTACTCCCCGCCATTGCTTCGAACTAGCCCCAACTGGGTACCCATTCTTGGCGCTTTTTTCTATTGCGGGCTCTGCCCGCTCTTCTCTGAATTCTTCTGCGATATCATGAACACCTATGGGCTTCGCCTTGATTTCACCCCAATGTTGTCTCGATTATGGCAGTTTTCGCACACCTTTGCGAAAACTTTGTCGGAGTCCACCTAAACGTAGCCCTCTTCCGCCACTTCTTCATGCCCCGCCGAGAGAGGAGAGCCACTTGCCGAGGGATTGCTTGGATCTCTAGGATCGGCAAGAAAGAACCCTATCTCGAAGGAGAGCTCCGCAGCAAGTGGGAGGAGTGGAGAGCCGATTGGTGTTGGATCGTTGAGGAGAACCCGCAACCTTTTCATCGCTCAGCGCCAAACTCCAATAGTGCGCGGCAACGATTGGAGCAACTTGGCTGGAAGATGCTAGGTTGAAGATTGTCGTGACCCGGATCTTGCGCCTCAGGCTTGCCGGACTCATCAGAGGCGCCGTTGGCGCAGATTTCTTCGCGCCGACGCTTCCCTTACAGGATAGGAGGAGACCTGCTTGGGAGTTCCAAAATGTGGCGGATATCATGAGGCTGCGCCGGCCTCAACCGGAATTTCACCGCCTTGGAGTTGGACGAATGCTCCTGGAATTATGCAAGCATGACCCCGATCACCCCGAGTGGTTTAGGTTGCCGCGAGTCGCCCCATTATGCAACAATTCTTCGCCGACCGCATCCGCGCTTATGATGCCGCCAGCGATTCGCATGGGATCGCTCCAACCCGGCAAGAGCTCGCGACGACGCCGCGCGCAGTTCTTCGACAGCTTGAAGAAATGCCGATCTGCCCCGACGAGCAGAAGAGGCTCACCCGTGACACTACCGACGATGAGATGCAACGCATTGCCACGAGGTTGGAGGAGGCGGCAGCAGCTGCTGCCGCGGGAGAATTTGGATTTACTGTGGAGGAGGCAGATGCAGCAGAGGCGGCAAGCCTTGCCGAACAAAGGGAGTTTGCCGGCGAGGAGAAGCTTGCTGAACCCGAGGCCGAGTCGAACGAACCCGCCGAGGGCGCTTCCTCCCCACCATCTAGCAGCCTGCCGCAACCGGAGCCCCTGCTCCACTAAGGAGGCGTCTCCGCAAGACGGGACGAGACGGGCGGCAGACGGGCTAACAGCCGCAGCGGCCAGCGACGCGCTTCCACCGCAAGCAAGCATCTGCTGCCGGGAGCACCCCACACCGCTGCAATAACCGAGGCGGATCCTCTCGGGCCACCGCTGCCACCCCGCCAAGCGGTCAAGAGAACCTACCTCCGCCTTTCGCACCGGAGGCGAGCCGAATTTGATCTCTCCGCGGCCAGCTCCGACGAGGAAGAAGAAGAAGAGTAAGCTTTATGTTGTGCTTGTATTTCTTCAATTTTGTTGCTTTGCCTTGTATCTGATTTGCTTCATTCTGAACTCTTTCCTTTTTCAGACGCTGGCCCGTAGAGCGTCGAAGAGAGCCAAGACCCCGTGGTTGTCATCGAGGATGATCCCCGTGGCAACAGGAGGCGCTGTCTGAGACCCCTTGCCGGACCCGCAACCCTTCCTCAAAGCAGCCCCTAGCACAGCCCCAGCCGTAAGTATATGGTTTACTTTTACGGTTAGGTGTGCATGGGTGCTCCTTCTTGCTGATATCCGACTGTTGATTTGTGTAGGAGCAGAGCAGCCTCATGGGGAGTGCCCAAGCCGCCCCAAATACCGCCTCACTTGACTTCACCGCCAAGGAGGATTCTCCGCAAGGGAGCGCTTCTCAGGCAATAGAGACTTCTCCAGCAAGGGACAGCACCAGTGATCCTCCGGTGGTCGAGACCATGGCTGCAGATCCCATCGCAGGTAATCCTCTTGCTTGAAAATTTCCCTTGGGTTCTTTTTCTTCTATTCTTCTTTTCGAACATTTGCTTGACTGTTCTTTCTTTTTCTGGTCGTCAGATCCATCCGCCGCAGAACCGATGGAGACTGAGGTCACCGGCGAGGATGGTGCGCGCGACAACACTGACGACGTCGCCACCATGGAGGAAGAGGCTGGCGCCGATGGGTCCGCCAGCGAAGAGGCCGCCAAGGCTGCCACCGCAAAGGCTGGCGAGGGGTCTGGCGATCGCACTGACGACCCTGAGGCCGTAGGAGCGCCAGGCGCTACGCCGACCGCCGATCCCTCCGCCACCGGTGCAGCGTCAGGCTCTGAAGAGCCCCAGCCCGGCGCTTATCTGAAGGCCGGCAATGGCATCTTCATCAAGCTCCCCTGGGCCTCGAGCTCCAGGGCGCCGGTCGAAGGAGAGACCTTCGACGGAGAGCTGCTCGCCTCCGCTGGGCTGTCGTTGGTCGACGCGCCAAGCAGCAGAGCAAGCGAAGTCGAGGAGGAGCAGCTGTTGCGGAAGCTGTCGTTATACTGCGCCCGACAAGCCAAGCTGGAATCCCGGAAGCACTTGTCGCGAGGGCGGAGCTGACATGGAGAAAGCGCAGAAGAGCTCCGGGCGCCAACCAAGAAGCTCTCCGAACGTAGCGAAGAGCGGAGCGATTTGTCAAGAGCGCACAGCCTTCATCCTTGAGAAGGCTGAGGTCGAGGAGCAACAGCGGCTAGCTGCCGAGAAGCTATCTGCGCAAGAAGGCGAGTTGGCGCAGCGGAAGATCAACCTTGACAGCTATGAGGAAGAGCTTGCCGCGCGCGAGCAATCAATTGGCGGAGCTCTCAAGGAAGCAAAGGATGTTGCCGCAGCTGCCGAGGCCGCCAAGAAAGAGTTGGAGACGAAGGTGACGCAGCTAGAGGCCAACCTCCAGAAGAGCGGCGAGGAGCTTGCTGCGCTTAAGCACGAGCGCGAGAAGGACGCCTACACTCTTGGCGAGCTGCAGGGCTGTCTCGCCGAGAGGGGCAAGGAGCTCGACGCTGCCAAGGACTGCAAGGCAGATCTTGAGCTGAAGCTGACCACCTTGATGCAGACGCTGGACGGCGCCAAGGAGCGGGAGGTGGCCTTGTTGGAGAAGATCAAGACCGACGAGGAGCTGCTGTCGAGTGCCACAACCGCCCAGAACACCTTCAGAGAGAACGTGGAGCACTGGACTGATGGTCTTGTGAATATCGCCGCCGCCATCGACAAGGAACTGACGGAGCTGGGGATGGTGGATCTCGGGTACTCCTCCGACGAGTGCCTCCAACCCAGGGCCAAGCTCAGCTTATTCCTCAAGGGCGTGGTGACGGCTCTCCAGCGACTCCGGGAAGAGATCCCGAAGCAGCTGGCCGAGGAATCGCGCCAGATCTACGCGGGAGCTCTCTAGAAGGTGTTGATGAAGGTGGCCTTCCGCAATCCAGGCCTCAACCTCAACGGCGTCCTCAGATCCTTGCCGCCAGATGCCGATGTGGAGGCGCTCAAAGCCCTTGTCGCACCCATCGTGGACAAGGTGGGCAAGATCAAGCAGGTTGATGGCAACCGCGTAGACTAGGCCGCCAATTTTATCTTTCCCTTGTCGCTGCTGATCATGTTTAGGAGAACAATTTATTAGATCTGCGACAAGCTATTTTGTAATATAACTTTATCTTAGGCAATGATTGCAATGTTATTTCCTTTACTTGATTCCTTCCTTTGTACGTTTGTGCCCTACGCTTTTAGGGAACTTGTCGGCGCTGGCATCTTTGCCATGAAAGGCCGAGTGAACGTCAAGAGCCTCTCTGGCGGTGCTGCTCCGACAAGCAACCTTGTCGCAACTAGTTGCAGCTCACTTACGTTGTTGAGCGGACTCGAAACAAAGTAAGGGCGCGACCAGCTACGAGTTGGTTCCTCCGCGCACAGGTTTTCCATACAAAGTACTATCGTTCGAGGAAGATAACTTTAAAATTAAAAACTGATTGCTCAATCTTTGGCAACTTAGCTTTTCTGTCGTTTGCTTCCCGATAAGGTAAAACTTCCTCGAGCAACGCTTGGTCCATGGCATTATCTTCTCCTTCCCCCCTGGTTAACTTGTGTGCGAGGGAACCTTCCTTTCTTTGAGAAAGAGAAAGAAGAGAAAATAAAGTTATGGAGCCTTGTGGCTCGTTATTTCTTACCGGGCGTGGATGCTGCACAAAATGTTAGATAACACATGAAAAAAGGATGATGAAAGCATGTAGTTGACAAGTTGCACGCAACACATAAGCTTTACTTATGCACGGGGTCTGCGCCCGGCTTTGTACAAAGGATTACATGCAACATCGGCAAGACTTGTACAAAAGGTGGTTGCCGGAACAGGTTCCAGCAACCGCGCCTCTATGGGTAAAACTTACGAAGATGTTCAATGTTCCGGGAGTTGCTCACCGAATGCCATCTTCGGTCTCAAGGTGGACAGCGCCAGGCCTAGTGACTCGTTTCACCCGATAAGGGCCTTCCCACTTCGGCATCAACTTGTTGGAATTCTTGGCGGACTGAACGCCGCCAAGAACAAGGTCGCCTTCCTCGAGACTTCGGCGTTAACTCTGCGGCTATGGTAGCGGCGCAAAGCTTGCTGGTAACGAGCAGCTCAGACAAAGAGCTCAAGACGGTCCTCCTCAAGGAGCAGCGTCATCTTGTCGCAGCTGCTCTTGCTCAAGCTCATCATAAGCGAGCACTCGAGGTGACCCGAATATGAGTTCCGTGGGGAGAACTGCCTCGCCCATAGACTAGAGCGAAGGTGTTTGGCCGCTGGCTCGATTTGGCGTCGCCCTGATCGACCAAAGAACCACCGCAGCTCCTCAATCCAGATTTCTTCCGCACTGCAGCCCGTCGAAAGTTCTGGTCTTGAGCCCGCAGCACTTCAGATTTGCCCTCTCCGCTTGACCGCTGCTTCTCGGATGAGCAATGTAAGCTTAAGAAGACCTTGGCGCCAAGATCTTGGACGTCTTGCATGAAGGTGCGCCTCAGAACTGTGTGCCGTTGTCGGTGATGATCCTGTTAGGAATTCCAAAATGGCAAACAATTGACCAAGAACTTGATCGCCGATCGTGGCTGTCACCTTCCTCATCGCTTCCACTTCCGCCACTTTGTGAACTTGTCGATTGCAACGCATAAGTACTCAAAGCCCCGACAGCTCGGGAAAGGGCCGAGGATGTCGAGCCCCTGCACGAAAATGGCCAGGATAAAGGGATCGTCCGGAGAGCTTGAGCTGGCTGGTGTATCTGCTGGAATGGAACCGCACGCTTCACACTTGGTTACTTGTGCGCTTGCATCCCGGAGGGCTGTCGGCCGAAGAAACCTTGCCGAAAGCTTTGCGGCAAGTGCTCTTGCGCCAATGTGGTGACCACATATGCCTCTCATGTATCTCTCGCCAATAGCTTGTCCATCTTCCCGTGAATACACTTCAATTTCACACCGTTGAGTCTTCTTCTGCAGCGTCTTGTCGACAAACTGGTACATACTTGACTGCCGGGCTACTCTCTCCGCTTCTTCTTGCTCTTGGGAAGTTCTCCGTCTCAAGGAAATGGACAATCTCTGTGCCCATGTTGGAGCTTGAGGCTCGACAACAAGGACTAAAGGCACATATGCTGCCATGGAACATCCGCTTCTACGGCAAGAACCTGCGGCTCGGCCGAGCTTGATGTTCCCGGCAAGCTTGCCGAGCAAAACTTGTCGGAGCGCTCGCTTCAATGAGGCAAACCCTAGGGTTTGTCGGAGCAGATCGCTCTCAAGATTCTTGGTGTTGATCTGGGGACCTTCTTGGCGGCTTCGGGAGCTCTGCCGAAAATAGTCACCGAAATCAACTTCCTCTTCTTGTTCTGTCCAGCTTGATGGCGCTATAATCGGTTGAGTCAGCTTGAGCACAAAATCCTGGTTCCATTGTGTAACTTGAGGCGGCGACTTTGACAAAGCCATCAGCAATATCATTCTCGAGCTCTTGGAACATGTTCCATCTGCAGACCTTCAAAGTGCTCTTCTAGCTTTCTCACTTCATCAACGAGGCTTCCATCAACGGACTCGATAATCTTTGTTCACTTGGCGGACGACAAGCTGCGAGTCACCCCGACAATGAGCTTCTTGATCCCAAGGTCATGCGATCTCGAGACCAGCAAGCAAACCTTCATACTCTGCAGTATTGTTTGTTGCTTGCTCCTTGGGAAAGTGCATTTCGACTATGTACTTGAGGTGCTCTCCGTGGGCGCGATTAGCAAGACGCCGCACCGGCGCTTTTGCAGCGAGAAGGCACCATCAAAGTACATCAGCCATTCTTTGCTTGCTTCTTGACGCCCATTCTGCAATGAACTCGCCAATGCTCTGCTGGATAGTTGAAGTGCTTTCAAACTTGAGGCCAAAGCTTGACAATTCCAAAGGCCCACTCGACAATCCTGCCTGTTGCTTCCGGATTTTGCAATATCCTCTTTGGGAAAGCGAGTGACGATGTTATCTCATGTGCTTGGAAGTAATGGCGAGCTTTCGAGGCCATGAGGAGGCCGAAAAGCAATTTCTGCACACCGTATACCTTGACCTAGCCCTCGCAGAAGGGAACCGACAAAGTAAACTGGGCGCTGCACCATCCTTTTTTCGCATCTTCGCGACGCTCAAGCAGATCCGTCCTCGCGGGATTAGAGCTTGTCGGTGAAGCCCCTCGCTTGTCGCTGGATGCATCTCGCCTTGGTTGCCGGATCATCATCGCCTCCCTTCCGCACATTAACGCAGCACTAACCACTTGATTGGTTGCCGCTATATACAGCAGCAACCTCTCTTGTGGCTTAGGTGCGACAAGTATTGGAGTGGAGGGCATGTACCTCTTTAAGTCCTGCAGCGCAGCCTCCGCTTCGAGTCCATTTCATTGACCTGCCTTTTCAAAATCTTGAAAAATGGCAGGCTGCTCAGCAGACCTAGAGATAAACCCATCGAGAGCAGCCACGCAACCGCAAGTTCGACATCCTGACGCGCTTTGGTGCTTCAATCTGCTCAATGGCCTTGATCTTGTCGGGATTGGCTTCAATTCCTCACGAGACACGAAGAACCCGAGAAGCTTGCCGAAGGGACTCCAAACACACACTTCTCGGGTTGAGCTTGAGGTTGATCTTGCGCAGATTTGCAAAGGTCTCATCTAAATCTTGAACCAGAGTTGCTTTGTCCTTGCTTTTGACCACTATGTCATCCATGTAGGCTTTACATTTCTGTGCATTTGCGGCTCAAAAGCCGCCATGGACTACTCTTGCAAACGTTGAACCAGCATTCTTAACCCAAAAGGCATCCGTACAAAACAGTATGTGCCACATGGGGTGATGAATGCGGTTTTCTCCTCATCCTCTTTTGCCATGAAGATCCGATGATATCTCGAGTATGCATCAAGAAATGAAAGCAAATCACATCCAGCCGTGGAGTCAACAATCTGGTCGATGCGCGGCAAGGAAATGGGTCTTTGGGACAAGCTTTATTAACATCCGTGAAGTCGATACAAAGTCTCCATTTCCCATTTGCCTTATGCGACAACTACAGGATTGGCCAACCACGAGGATGGAGCACCTCCGACAAGGCCTCGCTGCTTCCAATTTCTTGATTTCTTCGCAATGAATTCTTGGCGCCCACCGCTCGCTTCCTCGACTTTCGCTGACGGGCCGCGATGAGGACAGACAGCTAGGTGATGCTCAATTACTTTCCGGGAACACGGGATGTCGACGGTTGCCATGCAAACACGCCGACGTCGCCTCGCAGAAAGCAACGAGCACGCCTTCCTATTTAGGGTCGAGAGTGGCACTGATGGTGAAGGTACCACCAGTGCCGTCCTCCTTGGCGGGCACCTTCTTGGTCTTTGGTGGAGCTGCCATCGTCTTCTTGCACTTGCTGGTGGAGCTCGATGGTGCGTCCTCGATGGTAGCGCAGCACTCCGAAGAGGTGCGCTTGCCGAGTGGGCATCAGAGCTCTTGCCGGACTTGGTCTTCTTCTTCCTCCCGGGAGCTTCAGCGGCAAGTGACTTGCTATCTGCTGCGACTGCTGCCTCCCGGTAAATCTTGTCGGCGCAGATAAGAGCATCCTTTCTGTCGCCATGGATAGAAATGACACTTATCGGGCCTGGCATCTTGAGCAAGTTGTATGCGTAATGAGAGGCTGCCATGAACTTGGCGAGTGCTGGACGGCCTAGTATCCCATTGTAAGGTAATGGAAAATCAGCAACGTCGAATGTGACCCTCTCAGTCCTGAATTTTAGCTCGCTGCCAAACGTGACCGGCAACGTGATCTTCCCTTTCGGCTTGCTCCTTCCCGGATTGATTCCTTGGAATGTACCAGTCTCTTCGAGCTCGCTGTCAGGGATTTGAAGCTTCTGGAGCACCACGGAGGAGATCAGGTTTAAGCCGGCCCCGCCGTCAACTAGCATCTTAGTGACCTTGAGGTTGCGGATAGTTGGTGAGACCAACATCGGCAAGCACCCGACCGCAGTTATGCGATCAGGGTGGTCCTCAATATCAAATATGATAGGCGTGCTGGACCATTTCAGAGGCTTGCGTGACTTCACGGATGGTTCTCGCTGCATTAACTTCCCGCATCCATCGCTTGAGTCGGCGGTGTGAAGTATGCAGAGAAGCACCGCCACAACGCAGAGGACCCTCGTGGGCCTTTCAAACTCCTACTCATCGGTCTCGCTGCCTTCCATATCTTCATTGTCGCCGCCGTTTTCATCCTTGTCGCGCTGGGAGGTCTGTCTCTTGCCGCTGCTTGGCCTTGCTGCTGCGCCTCCCCGCCGGGTCGCTTGCTAACTCCCCAAAGACCTCCTGGGCCTTCTCCTTGTCGCGCCGCCGACTCAGCCTTCTGCTGTTCAACAAGCTGCTCAACCTTCTTGCAGCTCGAGGTCATGGCCCTTGGTGCGGTGAATCTTGCAAGATCGCTTGTTGAGCTGTCCTGCTTGTCGGCAGCCGCCACAGCTTGGCGGTCGGTGCTAGCGGCAACCTCCTTGCCGGAGCCACCAACTTTGGCTTTCTTGGCTGCACCACCGCTTCGGACTGCTCGACAACCAGTACCTCTTTGCCCTTCTTCCTTCTGTTGTTCCGTCGCCGGCTCTTCTTCGCCGGGGCAGTCTCCTCACTATCAGATCCTGCTTCTGCATTCTCTCATGGGAGTCTCCTCCATTCCGCAGCACGTGCACACTTGTTGGCCAAGGCATACAGCTCACTGACGTCCTAGACTTTGCACATCGCCATCTCTTCCCTCATTTTGCGGTTCCGCATGTTCTGATGAAACGCGCTGATCACCGCGGCAGGGTGGACATCTGGGATGTTGTAGTGCACACGGCTGAATCTCTGAATGAACTTGCGCAGGGACTCTCCTTCCTTCTGGGCGAGCAGGTGAAGGTCACTCTCTTGGCCGTGAGGTTTGTGGACGCCTGTGAAGGCGCCGACAAACTGATGGCATAGATCTGCCCAAGAGGATATGGAGCTGTCCGGCAAGTGCATGAGCCAAGATCTGACATTGGGTTTGAGTACCAGCGGGAAGTAGTTGGCGAGGATCTTGTCGTCCCGTCCCCCCGCAGCTTGCACTGCGATGGTGTAGATGCTGAGGAACTCCGACGGATGCGCCCTGCCATCGCATTTCTCCGCACATCCGCTTGAACTTCTTCTTGCTGGTCCATCGACTTGCCGCAGCTCACGAGTGAACGCAGGGCAACCTATCACAGACGGCAAGTCGCCTGGTCTTCTGGCGCATGCATATTGACAGAGGGCCAGCCGCTGGTCGGATTGACGTCGCGCTTCTTCGGGCGCCGGCGCGAGTTCGAGCGTCTTCTTGTTGCCGTTTGAAGAACTTGGCGCTGATCACGGCGAGCTCGTGGATCCGATGACGCGGTGGAGTCGCTGCCGAGGTGGATCCGACGAGTTGGCGATCTTGGCCTTCGGGTGGAGAGTGCATGGTGGTTGCACCCCACAGGTTTCGCCGCCACCGCTCGTGCCTTTGTCGCCTTGCCGCGGCAGCGAGATAGTTGGTTGCCGCGGAGCGCCGCTGCTGGCAAAGCCGATGAGACTTTTGATGGTGGCCTCCATTCACAACCTTGTCGGCTGTTGGAGGGTAGTCTAGAAGCGCTTGAGCTCGCCAAGGCTTCCGCTGGAGTGGTGGGTGGCAATGGCGAACGGTGCAAGGAGCGGATATGCTCGATTTCTAACTATGTTAGAAGGAGCAGATCCCGCCCAGCGACTGCATTCCCGCCGCGTGCCAGCATGCCGACGCACGCTAGTCTTGAGGGCCTCGTGATCCTCCACCGTCTTGATCCAACGAGCGATGGTACTATGAATACCATGACGCTGTCGGTCCCGCTGCCTCCGAGATGGACGCTGTGCGGTACGGACGCCGAGGTCTGCGCTGCCTTGTCCTTGACTTGGTAGCGCCATGAGCTCCCTCGTCGGCGCCGCTTCTTCCGCGGTGTCTACCCCACCACCCATTTGCTCCGGTGGTGGCGGGTTCAACGTGGACGGCTCCGCTGCCGCCGAAGCCTTCTTCTTCGGTGGCATGTTGATGAAGATGATGAAGATGTAGCCCGTGTGAACGCCGGATCAGGCTCACACAGCCTCGACGCCCCCTACCTGGCGCGCCAAAGATGTCGGGGAAGCTGATCGGGACCCACGAGCACCTATGGGACCGGCGGACCGAGCCCCTTTCGGTTCGGTGGGGGCGGAGATCGCACGAAGAGCAGATCGAGGCGATGCACACGAGCAGTTTACCCAGCTTCGGAGCTCTCCGGAGAGATAATACTCCTACTGCTACTTGTCTGATTGTATTTTGTTCTTGCTAGTGAGCTATGGGAGCTACAAGACCTAGCATGAGTGTCTCTGGTTTCGAATGAGTCGAACCCCTTCTACGTTGCGCATGGGCCTCCTTTTATATGCTCAAGGGGTCACCAACAGGTGGCAACGTAAACAAGGGCAAAAAGGGAAAAAGGAGTTGCGGTTGGTACAGCTACTTTGTACAGTGTATTCTACCTAACTCTGACGGCAAGGGACAAAAGCATTAAATGCCCGTCCATGTCGCCTAAACAGTGCAACAGGGACCGTCAGGAGCGCCACCGCTTGCCACGATGGCAATCTTGTCGGCGCCGCTTATCGCTGTTTCTCTGCCGTCAAGACAGACCTCTTGACACGCCGCTACCGAATGGTCCCATGGCGATCGCTGGTGGATGAGCTGGAGCGGAGATGAAGAGTGGTTGCTCGCTGCAAGCGCTTTGCCGCTGCTGAATCCTTGTCGCGCCGAAGCTTGTCGCCACCGAGCCTTCCCGGCAAGCTCCTCTTGCTAGGGTCTTGTCTTCTGCGTGCCTTGAGTGGCCTTCCCGGCAAGCTCCTCTTGCCGGGGCCTTGTCTCCTTGGCTTAAATACTTTGTTCTTGAATGGCTCCAAAGGAACCATGGAGGACCTTGACGGTCACTAGGCAAGCCTTGCCGCGGGGTGCTGCAACTGCCCGTGCACGAGTTCGGGATACTAGGGTACCCCTACTCTAGTACACCGACAGCGTGGAAACCAGGCGTAGGGGTCATAAGTGCTTGAACAGACAAGTACCCAACTAGTTATGTTATATTACATGGATAGTAAGGAACATCTTCCAGGGAGAATAGTTCCGTTAGGGGTTCCTTTCCCTGGGTACGCATGCGACAATGCACATGTCCAGACTGTGAACGATTACGCAGGATACAAACTTCTGGGTATTTGCGTTGTAATAAACGAATAGATCTTTTGTTCACCGACCAAATATTCTCTTAAGGAAGCTAGCTTTCGGCTTCACCCAGTCTGAGGTACACATCCGGCTGAACCGGCAGTAACAATCGCAGAGGTGCTCCCCTTATGCCCTAGCCGAATTAACGGGAACGTAGGGCATAAACACAAGAGCCAGGCAACCCAGCTTGGCAACATCTTAAGTCATATTGATGCATATAATGGTGAAGAAAAGGCACATATGGAAAAAGAATGCATATGTGATGGGTAGAAAGCCATGTGAGTGATTATTTTCAGCTTCCGTATAGGAAGCCCCCAGGTATTTCTTACACACCTAGTGCGGCCGGAGTGATCCGGGAGTCCGCATTGTATTGAATACTTTGTGTGAAGAGGAAAAGGTCGAGAAAGGAAAAGGGATGGAGCATAATTAAAAGTAGGGGTTAGGAGACTAACACCGAAGTTCGGACGTTAGGCGAGAATCTCGAGTCCGGCCGCTCCATGGGTTCGGCTCGAGTCTCATTATCGGATGCATTACGAAGCGTGCACGCCTCGGTGAGAATTTTGTCAATGACGAAGGACCCTCCCACTTGGGTTGAGCTTGTCCTTCTTCTTCTCCGTAGGCGGAACGAGCTCTCCAATATTGTAAGTTTTGGCCCGCACTTCTCGCTTTGATATCGCCGAGCCTGCTCACGATAGAATGCGAAGCGGGCTTTTTGCGACGCCACGCCTCCTCCAGGGCATCCAAGTTATCCTGCCGATCTAACTCGGTTTCTTCTCTTCATACATGCGACGCTGGCAAATCATGTATTATGTCGCAGGTAATATCGCTTCGCACCGCACACCATAAAAATGGTGTATATCTGGTGGTGCGATTCGGCGTGGTCCGCAGCCCCTAGAGTACGGAGTCGAGCTCCTCGACCCAGTGAGTATCCTACTCTGTCAAGGATCGCACTAGTCTGGGTTTGATGCCGCTCATGATGAGACCATTTGCCCGCTCTACCTGGCCGTTTGTTTGGGGATGGTAGACGGAAGCGTAATCAAGCTTAATGCCCATTTTTGCGCACCAAGTTTTCACTTTGTCGGCTGTGAAATTTGAGCCATTATCAGTGATGATGCTGTGGGGGACACCGTATTGGTGTACCACCCCGGATGAAGTCTATTACTGGTCCGGATTCGGCCGTTTTGACTGGTTTGGCTTCTATCCATTTGGTGAATTTGTCCACCATGACCAATAAGTATTTTTTCTTATGGCTTCCCCCTTTAAGAGGTCCGACCATATCCAGCCCCTGCATCAAGGGCCAAGTTATGGGGATTGTTTGAGAGCGGTAGGGGCATATGACTCTGATTGGCAAAGAGCTGGCAACCAACGTAATGTCGACAAGGTCCTGTCGTCTCTCGCCGGGCCGGGCAAGAGAAACCTATACGGAAGGCCTTGCTGACTAATGCTTGAGCCACGGCGTGGTGCCCGCCCAGTCCAGCATGGATTTCAGCCAAGAGCTGCTGCCCTTCCTCTTCGAAGATGCATCTTTGGAGCACTCCGGTAGCACTTTTCTTGTAGAGTTCCTGAGGGAGTCCCGGACTAGGGGGTGTCCGGATAGCTGAACTATCACCGTTGGCCGGACTCCTGGACTATGAAGATACAAGATTGAAGACTTCGTCCCGTGTCCGGATGGACTTTCCTTGGCGTGGAAGGCAAGCTTGGCGATACGGATATGTAGATCTCCTACCATTGTAACCGACTACGGTAACCCTAACCTATCCCGTGTCTATATAAACCGGAGGGTTTTAGTCCGAGGACTAACAACAATCATACCATAGGCTAACTTCTAGGGTTTAGCCTCCTTGATCTCGTGGTAGATCTACTCTTGTACTACCCATATCATCAATATTAATCAAGCGGAGTAGGGTATTACCTCCATCGAGAGGGCCTGAACCTGGGTAAAACCATCTTGTCCCTTTTCTCCTGTTACCATCCGCCTAGACGCACAGCTTCAGACCCCTACCCGAGATCCGCCGGTTTTGACACCAACATTGGTGCTTTCATTGAGAGTTCCTCCGCGCCGCCGCCGCCGTGAAGGATGCCTCATCTCGCCTTTAAAGACGATACTATCGCCAAAGAAGCCTTGGCCATCGGGTCGACTCTTCGCTAGGTGGTTTTCATGACCGCCAGTTCGCCGCTACCGACGATGACTTCTCGAGCCATCGAAACCAATCTTCATGTTAATTCGAACTTGCCGAACAGTTAGATCCGATCGAGCTCTCCTCCGAACGAGCTCTTGATCGCATCGCCGCCTCGAGTCGCCATGATCACGACCGGATCGGGCCTAAAACCGATCCGAGAGAAATCAACTCTCCCTGTGCTACCCATCATGTTGTTGTGATAGAGGAGAACTGCAGCGATTCTTCTTCTATCTTAAGGACTAGCTACGTCCCGATTCCCGATCCCTCCATGCCGGATTCCCGCAGAGGGACGGATGTCGATCAAGCCCTGAACTTAAAGTCAGTGGCGGGTTGATTCATTAGATAGCACTCAAAATTTAAACTTCGAGTTCGAAACTTCGCCCCCGAGTCCTAAATTGACGGGTTCCGGATCTAGTTCCACCCGCCCACCCAAACATTAGCGATCTATCCCGAATTCGCAAGAGCCCGCTGAAACAAAGACATCATTATCGGGCCGATTCTCCCGGTTATGGACAGGATAAAGGACTGCCGAGAGGAGGACGCAATCTCACCTTTTTGCAATAATTACACGGACAAGGGAATCCTAAATGCCATAAGTCGTCGCGAAATTACACGCTTTGCTGACTTGGCAACCATAGTACAAAAGTACTGTGCGATGGAGAGTGCTTGGAAAACCGAAAGTAAATTTTGGGACAATCCAGCCCCGAATACATCCCTAGTCCGAAATAAAAGGGTGCATCATCACCAAGCACCTGGGTTAAACACAAAAAAACCAAAACCCCCTAAAGGGTAATGGAACCAGATCGAGGGTTGGCTAAACGGACCTGCAAAATTCATAGTACGAGGGCGCCACTCCAACTCATAGCCTTCGAGCATGTTGGATACTACGACGGTAGCCAAAAGTGGCGAAGAGCTTCTAGCTTCGTAATCCCAGCCCAGCAACACCAAGACGGTGTTAACAGTCTTCGAGACTTTCAGATCAAATAACATGCGAAACGAACACTCCGCAACCTTGTCAAGTCTACCAAGTAGCAACAATAAATCCATGGAGGACACGGCTATTACCTTTAATGCCGTGATTTAACCCAAATTCAACAACCCGAGCACCAGCCGCATTGGTCCTCAGTCCAATAGTGGAAGGCTTTCACTTACTAAGGTACTCATGGATGGCGGCAGCGACTAAACCTCATCTATGAGGAAACCCTCCAAAAATGGAAATAGACTCGAACCGCATTGAGCGAAGCAGCACAACCTTTAGAGGAATAATCCCTAGCCGGAAGCATGCTGCACAGAAAAATCACATCGACGAGTGTTCGCTCGCCAACAATTACAGGTCCGAGGAGGTCACATTTCAAGTGGCCCCTTTCAACAGCGGATATCACGCTTTATTAGGGCGAGAGGCATTCACAATTTTTCAAGCTATACCCCATTATGGGTACATGAAGCTTAAAATGCCCGGACCTAACGGAATCATCACTCTCGCTAGTGATCCGAACATAGCACTGCTACCAAAACAAGACAGCCGCACTAGCCCCCGAGGCACTATCCGAAGCCCTAGCGGCCGAGGAACTCATCGCGATGCGCCCACGGTGAACAGGACGATGTGATACTTGATAAAAGATCCAAGTCCACCTCTTTTAAACCAGCGGATGAAATAGTCAAATTCCAAGTCCACCCAACGGACTCGCAAAGACGGCTCCATTGGGGCACAATTAAACCCCGATGTAGACGCCAAGACTATGAGACTTTCTACGAGAAAATCGACATTTTTGCTCGCACCCTTCAGACATGCCAGGAATCCCACATCGGCTGGCCGAGCACAGCCTAAATATCCTAAAAGGATTCAAGCCAGTCAAACAGGCTCTTCGACGCTTTTTGGAACCCAAGAGACATGCCATGGGAGAGGAGCTAGCCAAACTTCTGGAAGTCGGATTCATCAGAGATATAAAACATCCGGACTGGCTAGCAAACCTGGTGATGGTACCAAAGAAGGACAAATCCTGGCGCCTATGTGTTGATTTCAAAGACCTTAATAAGGCTTGCCCAAAGGATCCCTTCCCCCTCCCTCGAATTGATCAAATTATCGATGCTACGGCAGGACACGACTCATTGTGCTTCCTCGACGCGCATCTGCTACCACCAAATCAAGATGGCGGAGCTGCACCAAGCTGCAAGAGCATTCATCACTCCATACGGCCCATTCTGCTTCAACACAATGCCCTTCGGCTCAAAAACGCCGCGCAACATACCAGCGCATGATTCGTATACATGTCGCAAACCAGATCGGCAAAACAAAGGAAGCATATGTAGATGACGTGGTCGCCAAAACCAAGCATGTCAAAACTCTAGTAGACGATTTGAGGCTCACATTCGACAATCTTCAAAATATGACATCAAGCTCAATCCGAAAATGCGTCTTGGCGTTCCAAACCGAAAGCTCATGGGCTTCATTGTGTCCGTAGAGGAATTGAAGCAAACCCAGCCAAGATCCGAGCTCTGTCACAATTGGATATTCCAAAATACCTCAAACAAATACAAAATTGATCGATGCATAGCGGCTCTAAGCCGCTTTATTTTTCGCTTGGGAGAAAAGGCGTTACCCTTTACCGCCTCCTCCGCCGCACCAACACTTCGAGTGGACGGATGCCGCAACGGCCGGACTCAAGAGATAAAATCCATATTGGCAACAACCGTTCTGGCCGCTACCAACATGGGCGAACCAATGCTATTATATATCGCCGCAACACATCAAGTTGTCAGCGGTGCTCATCGTCGAACGAGAACGGACGGACACCGTTCCTCTTCAAAACCGGTTTATTATGTGTCCACCGTCCTCACTCCATGCAAGTCCCGCACCCACATTATCAAAAGATAGCATACGCGTGTTCATGGCATCCCGAAGCTGCGACGCTACTTTCAAGAGTGATCGATAATGGTAGCCTCCGAAGTACCTCTTAATGACATTATAAACAACCGCGACGCGACGGGCCGGATTGCTAAATGGGCCATAGAGCTCCTTCCATTCGACATAACCTACAAGCCACGACGAGCTATCAAGTCGCAGGTTTTGGCCGACTTCGTGGCCGAATGGACCGAAGCCGAACTCCCTAAAGAGTACGGCGCATACTCCAGTTGGATCATGCACTTTGACGGCTCCAAAATGTTGGCCGGCTTGGGGGCTGGCGTCGTCTTGATGCCCCCAACCGGGGACACAGTCTAATACGTCCTTCAGATAATGTATACGGACTCCAAGAACGTGGCCGAATACGAGGCCCTTCTGCACGGCCTCCGGATGGCAGTCTCCATGGGCATTAAACGCCTAGAGGTGCGCGATTCAACTCGCGATATCTCAAATAAACGGAGACTTTGATGCCAAAGATCCGAAAATGGCAGCATACCGCAATGCGGTCCTAAAATGTCAGACGGTTCAAGGGCTTGAATTTCATCATATAGCCCGGATAACAACCAGCAGCGGACATATTGGCACGCATCGGTGCAAAACGCGATGCCGCCCCGCCTAACATCTTTTCTCGAACGGCTGTTCGCCATCCGATTATGGGAAGCGGAGTCCGCAATAATAATCCGACCCAACCGCACCGCTCGACGCTGAACACTCTAACACAATCGGAGGCTCGCCACCGAGATAACACCTCCGCCCATGAAATAATGGCGGTTATCGCCCGCGGACGGAACCATTCCTAGCCTACCTAACTAGGCAGGAACTCCCCGAAGACCAAAATGAGGCTCGCTGCATAGTACGGCGATCTAAAGCCTATAAAGTCCATGAGTGAGAGCTTTATAAGAAAAGCACTACCGGAGTCCTTCAAAGGTGTATCTCCGAAGAGGAAGGGCGAAACCTCCTGGCTGAAATTCATGCTGGACTCGGTGGGCACCACGCCGCAGCCCGGGCCCTTGTAGGCAAGGCCTTCCGTACATGATTTTATTGGCTGACGGCCCGGGCAGATGCGCAGGACTTAGTCCAACGATGCGTCGGTTGCCAGCTTTTTGCTAACCAAAGCCACATGCCACCCACCGCCTCAAAACTATATCCATCACCTGGCCGCTTATGGTCCGGGGCTTGACATGGTTGGACCCCTTAAGGGAGGAACCCACAAGCAAAAATACCTATTGGTCATGGTGGATAAATTCACCAAATGGATAGAGGCCAAGCTCGTTAAAACGGCCAATCCGGACCGGTGATAGACTTCATATCAGGGTAGTGCACCGCTACGGTGTCCCCACAAGATCATCATCGATAACGGCACCAACTTCACGGCCGATGAGGTCAAATTATGGTGCAAAAACATGGGCATCAAGCTCGATTATGCCTCGCCTATCACCCTCAAACCAACGGTCAAGTCGAGCGAGCAAACAGTCTAATCATGAGCGGCATTAAACCCAGACTAGTGCGGTCCTCAAGGAATCTAACACGACTGGGTTGAGGAGCTCGACCAGACTGGGGCTGCGGACCACGCCAAATCAGACTACCGATTCACACCATTTTTATGGTGTACGGCGCAGAGGCGGTCTTGCCTCATGCGACATAATACATGACTCACCTCGCGGCGCATGTATGAAGAAAGAGAAGCCGAGCTCGATCGGCAGGACAGTTTGGACGCATTGGAGGAGGAGCGCGACGTGGCAAAAGCTCGCTCGCATTCTATCAACAGCAGGCTCAAGATATCAAAGCAGGAAGCACGGGCCAAAGCTTATAACGTTGGTGAACTAGTTCTACTCATGCCGGACAAGAAAAGGACAAACTCAAGCCCAAATGGGAAGGTCCTTCATCATCGACCAGGTCCCGATCCGCGGAGCATACCGTCATGCGAAGCGATCGGATAACCGACTCGAGCCGAACCCATGGAACGCAGCCCGCCCACGAAGATTCTACTCCTAAGCACCGACTCCAAGTTCGCTCCTTCCTCCGCCCACATTTTCTATTTTTGCTGTCTTTTATTTCTCTCCTTCCTCCTCCTTCCTAAAGCCTTTAGAGGCTCGCTTTGCGCTTTATTCAAGACATACTTGACGTTGTACGCCGCCATTATACTCGGGGCTTCTTTACCGTAAGCTTATTTATACGGGCCTTATGCCCAACACATGCGCCAAACTTCCGCATGTACCTTTTATTCACCATTATATGCATCGACATGACTTAAGTTTTGGCCAAGCTGGGTTGTTCGGCCCTGTGCTTACCCCCACGCTCTCGATTGTTAGGCTAGGTGGTAAAGGAGCACCTCACGATTGTTACTGCCGGTCACCGGATGTGTACCTTATATCGGGTGAAGCCGAAAGCTAGCATTCTTAAGGGAATATTCGCCGGTGAACTAAAAGATGATTTTTAACTATTTACCCATCTGCCCTCAGATGATTTTCTCGCTTTCCTAGCAGTTTTGACATGCACTTTAGGGCATGCATCCCAAATTAAAGGAACCCTTAACGTAACTATTCTCCCCGAAGATGTTTATTACTATCCATGTAATATAACATAACTAGTTGGGCACTTGTCCGATACATGAATAATGACCCCACGCCTTGTCTCCATGCATACCCGGTTCTTATATAACCACAAAAGTATCCGGACACACTCCGGACTATTGGGTCCCGAGGTCGGCTTAAAAGGTCCGCTATGACAAACGATCTACAATCCGCTAGAAGACATTTTTCATGTCATATTTAATTACATAGTCAACTCGACTCATTGTATTCCTCCTCAATGCCATCTAATAGGCTATCTAATTTACAATCTTGTTGAATACTTGGCGGCCAATTCTACTTGGCCAGACACTAACCTTACAGGATCTCCTTCCCATCAGGCCCCACAGTCCGACTCGCCATGTGGTTTGGGTCAGCCTTCATGTACCGCGATCTTTACCATGGCCCAGCCTCCTCGGCGCCTTGACGGCAGGCCGATATCTTCCATAGTTGGAAGCGCCGCGTGCTCCTTGAAGCCGCCTCGCCAGCTCCCCAATGCCTTCGGCAGGGAGATAGATGGCCACAAGACCTGGCCGACGCTTTCATCACCCGCCAACTCGTTCAGTAGCCGACGCAGTTCGGAAGAAGATCACCAAGAACTGGGCATCTCCTCTTCAGACGACCTGTGAGCAAACCTATATACATGTTTATGTTAGTCGCCTTCCTCGCCGAACTCTTTCAAAGTTCGCCAAGCACTTACTGAAAATGTCGCGACGAAGCCGCCGATTCTCCTTACGGAGTCGCATAACCGGGCACGAACATCTTTTAGTTCCTCACCCAGTCTGGTGTTGGCATCTTGAGGTTATTTTTCTCCCGCCGCACTCGTAAGCACGCCTCGCCGCCTTTAGCTGGCGCAAGAGCTGTTGCTTGTCCGGATCTAGTCCGCGCCATCTGCAATATTTTTGTCAAATTTACACACCCGCCGCACTTCATAAACTATTCATCTTTTGAAGCACATATTACCAGAGGAGGTCTCTATGGCTCCCTCAGAAGTGCTAGTGCGGCCTCAAGTTGGGCCTTGCATTCTTCAAGCCCCGGGACAGTCGGGTATTCTTTTTGTAAGATCCTCAGATAACAAATGATCCTTAAATCAGTTATCCTAACTATTTTAAGTCTCGGGGCTACCGCATATATAATCACAAATTTCTTACCAGATGTCCTTGACATTCTTCTCGTGGCTCGCTAGACCATCTTGAGCGGCACGGAGGTGCGATCTCCTAATTGAAGGCATTCAAGGCCTCTTGGGAGAAACATGCGCCACGAAGAACTATCCGGCGGCGCCCGTGATTCATGGCGCCTCCACCTCGGAGTTGGTGGCGGAAAATTTGTCGGCATCCTCTCGTCGGAGGAGCATCCGACGACGCCTGCGTGCTCGCCTCCGCTCCGACCCGCTTTGGAGCCCGGCGGCGGAGGCTCGATTGGCAACCTCTCCGACTCAACAAGCGAAGCGCTTTTTCCTGAAAAAGCACCGGTGTTAGTACACCTTCCAGGAATTAATCCTAGAAATATGGTGACACGCCATACCGCTATGGGCGGAGTTTCGATCCGACCACACTTTTTTTAGCTCTGGGCAGATCGCCTTGTTGGCCAGCCGCTGGCTCAGCCTCCCGCCTCAAGGCGCCGCTAAACACCATTGGTATACGCTGATCAAGAAATTAGCACGGATGGGTCATTATCGAGTATTGGGGCATCGGTCTCGCCATTCGCGAGGCTGGAAGTATTCCGGTAATCGGCTGTAATGGCAACCAAAGCATTGTCGATGCTAAGTTGGTGGAACACCCCGCCGATCAACTCCACCTTTATATCCGGATACTCTTCGAGGTCGGATCGAGGGACCGCCCGGATCCTCGTGTTGTGGGGCGGCTGTGTATCTTCTCCACGGCCCAGCGCAGTTCCTCGTGCGTAAACCATGAAATGAGATATTTAATCACGGAACATGGATCGGACAGGCCACAAAGATGTTTGCTTACCCAACTTCGAGGATTATTCAAAGAAAACTCGCTCGCTGGGTTGACGCGAGAAAATCCTCCTCCTCCCTTTATACATGGCGATAAGGTCTTCACCAGTTCGGTGATCGATCCCGCCCTTTGCGGCCATGGTGGTGGCATCGCCCTCCCGCTGAAGTCCCACATGGGCGGCCCCTATATTGAGCGGCTGCACTTCATAATGCAGATTTCCATGACTCCAATCATGGTCAATCCGCATGAGCCAGAATCTTATTCGCTCATCAAGTAAAGGACATCCCGATCATTTTCCTCCGGGGGCTCAGGGCGCCAGCTTAGGCGCTTCTTCGAGGAGCGCTATAACTCCGAAGGCCGATCCGAACAGGATCCGCAGCGGACGCTCTCCATGTAAAACCATTTCAAGGCCAGTCTCGGACGCCTTCTTCGGGTTCCGGATAGATATCGTCCCGCGATGCGCTATAGTTCGCTCCGCCCACTTGATATATTGACCCTCATTAGAACGGGATACTAGGCAGAATAATCTCTTCCACAGCGCAAAATGAGCCTCGACGCCCAAGAACAGTTCGCAAAGGGCCACGAAGCCCGCGATGTGCAAAATGGAGGCAGGCGAAGGTGGTGCAATTGAGGTCAGAGAACTCCAAAACCCCGGAGAAACGGATGCATTGGAAATCCAAGTCCTCTTACTAGATAAGAGACAAAGCACACCCGCCTCCTTTAGAGGGATTGGGGACACTCTCCGCTTGCTTTCCGCCCTTGTAGGTGGCAAGTCCGCTCGGACCGAACCATAAAGGCCGGGGAAGAAATCCTTGGTTTGGAGTATAACTAGCTCGCTATGCGTGATCGAGCATCTCTCCCAATTTCAGACCGAGGGCTGGGAGCGAGAGGAGGAGCCGCCACGACGGCCCATGGTGGAATGGGCTTTGGTCGAGGCGCCCGATGAAAGCTCAAGAAGAGGGGATGGTGTGACTCAGATCTAGATCCTCGCCCCTTTTATAGGCAGCTCATTTGCGCTGCTAGGGGGGTAAGTCTAAAAATACCCTGGCTTTTCGCATTCATTCAAACACGTGGAAGATGGCAATTATTGGGCGTAGAAGCCAAGGAGCGCAGCATTTATCAGAAGCCGGACACTATTCGACAAGTATATGGAATTTGGAGAAGAACCCGCCTCGCAATGCCGAAGACAATCAACGCGCTAGACTCATCGTCATTGAAGCCTGGTTCGGGGGCTACTGAGGGAGTCCCGGACTAGGGGGTGTCCGAATAGCCGAACTATCACCGTTGGCCGGACTCCTGGACTATGAAGATACAAGATTGAAGACTTCGTCCCGTGTCCGGATGGACTTTCCTTGGCGTGGAAGGCAAGCTTGGCGATACGGATATGTAGATCTCCTACCATTGTAACCGACTCGGTAACCCTAACCTATCCGGTGTCTATATAAACCGGAGGGTTTTAGTCCCAGAGGACTAACAACAATCATACCATAGGCTAGCTTCTAGGGTTTAGCCTCCTTGATCTCGTGGTAGATCTACTCTTGTACTACCCATATCATCAATATTAATCAAGCAGGAGTAGGGTATTACCTCCATCGAGAGGGCCCAAACCTGGGTAAAAACATCGTGTCCCTTGTCTCCTGTTACCATCCACCTAGACGCACAGTTCAGGACCCCCTACCCGAGATCCGCCGGTTTTGACACCGACAATTCCCCTTCGTAGACTTTGTAAGCTTTAGAGCGCCGGACGATGCAGCGTGATTCATTTTGGTCTTCGGGGAGCTCCTGCCTATTTAGGTAGGCCAAGAAAGGCTCAGTCCACGGGGTGATTACAGCCATGATTTCGTGGGCCGAGGACATTATTTCGGTGGTAGAACCTCCGATTATGTCTGATAGTTCGGAATTTGGGGGTGTATTTGGATCCATGCTAGTATTGCCGGATTCCCCTTCCCATACTACGGATGGCTTGAACAACCGTTCCAAGAATATATTAGGTGGGACAGGGTCGCGTTTAGCGCCGATGCAAGCGAGGACGTCCACCGCTTGATTGTTTTCTCGAGCCACATGGTGGAATTCGAGCCCCTCGAACCAAGTTGACATCTTGAGGACGGCATTATGGTAGGCCGCCATTTTCGGGTCCTTGGCATCAAAATCTACGTTTATTTGTGATATTGCGAGGTTTGAATCCCCGCGCACTTTGATGTCTACTACACAACCTTCTTCTTGTAGACGTTGTTGGGCCTGCAAGTGCACAGGTTTGTAGGGCAGTAGCAAATTTCCCTCAAGTGGATGACCTAAGGTTTATCAATAGGTGGGAGGCGTAGGATGAAGACCTCTCTCTCAAACAACCCTGCAACCAAATAACAAAGAGTCTCTTGTGTCCCCAACACACCCAATACAATGGTAAATTGTATAGGTGCACTAGTTCGGTGAAGAGATGGTGATACAAGTGCAGTATGGATGATAGATATAGGTTTTTTTAATCTGAAAATATAAAAACAGCAAGGTAACAAGTGATAAATGTGAGCATAAACGGTATTGTAATGATAGGAAACAAGGCCTAGTGTTCATACTTTCACTAGTGCAAGTTATCTCAACAATAATAACATAGATAGATCATATAACAATCCCTCAACATGCAACAAAGAGTCACTCCAAAGCCACTAATAGCGGAGAACAAACGTAGAGATTATGGTAGGGTACGAAACCACCTCAAAGTTATTCTTTCCAATCAATCCGGTGGGCTATTCCTGTAAGTGTCACAAACAGCCCTAGAGTTCGTACTAGAATAACACCTTAAGACACAAATCAACCAAAACCCTAATGTCACCTAGATACTTCATTGTCACCTCAAGTATCCGTGGGCATGATTATACGGTATGTATCACGCAATCTCAGATTCATCCAACCAACATAAAAGTACTTCAAAGAGTGCCCCAAAGTTTCTACCGGAGAGTCAAGAACGTGTGCCAACCCCTATGCATAGGTTCATAGGCGGAACCCGCAAGTTGGTCACCAAAACATACATCAAGTGGCACGTGATATCCCATTGTCACCACAGATAAACACAACAAGACATACATCAAGTGTTCTCATAAAAGACTCAATCTGATAAGATAACTTCAAAGGGGAAACTCAATTCATCACAAGAGAGTAGAGGGGGGGAAACATCATAAGATCCAACTACAATAGCAAAGCTCGGGATACATCAAGATCGTGCCATAAAGGGAACACGAGAGAGAACACAAGAGAGAGAGAGAGATCAAACACATAGCTACTGGTACATACCCTCAGCCCCGAGGGTGAACTACTCCCTCCTCGTCATGGATAGCACCGGGATGATAAAGATGGCCACCAGTGATGGGTTCCCCCTCCGGCAGGGTGCCGGAACGGGCTCCCGAGAGGTTTTTGGTGTCTACAGAGGCTTGCGGCGGCGGAACTCCCGATGTATCTTCTGCTCTGGAAGTTTTAGGGTACGTAGGTATATATGGGTGAAAGGAGTACGTCGGTGGACCGAAGAGGGGGCCACGAGGCAGGGGGGCGCGCCCTAGGGGGGTGGGCATGCCCCCCACCCTCGTGAGCACCTCCCTTCTTTCCTGTCATGCACTCCAAGTCCATCGGGTGGCTTTCCTTCCAAAAATAACTTCCCCAGTTGATTTCATTCCGTTTTGACTCCGTTTGATATTCCTTTTCCTCGAAATACTGAAATAGGCAAAAAAACAGCAAATCTGGGCTGGGCCTCGGGTTAATAGGTTAGTCCCAAAAAGTAATATAAAAGTGCAAAAAAAGCCCATTATAGTCAAAAACAATAGATAAAGTATCATGGAGAAATAAAAAATTATAAATACGCTGGAGACGTATCACACTTCTAGGCGTTGAATGCCCATAGAGACTGCCATCCGAAGACCGTGCAACAGAGCCTCATATTCGGCTGCATTGTTGGAGTCTGTGTATAATATTTGGAGGACGTAATGGACCGTGTCTCCGGTGGGAGACGTCAGGACTACACCTGCTCCCAATCCGGCCAGCATTTTAGAGCCGTCGAAGTGCATGATCCAGTTTGAGTATGCACCGTACTCCTTAGGGAGTTCGGCTTCTGTCCATTCGGCGATGAAGTCAGCCAATACTTGCGACTTGATGGCCCGCCGTGGTTTGTATGTTATGTCGAACGGAAGGAGCTCAATGGCCCATTTGGCAATCCGGCCCGTAGCATCGCGGTTATTTATTATGTCATTGAGTGGTACTTCGGAGGCCACCGTAATCGAACACTCTTGAAAGTAGTGTCATAGCTTTCGGGATGCCATGAACACCGCGTATGCTATTTTTTGATAGTGTGGGTATCGGGATTTGCATGGGGTTAGGACCGTGGATACGTAGTAAACCGCTTCGAGCGGGAATTTGTATCCGTCAGCCTCTCGCTCAACGATTTACACTGCGCCATAACTTGATGCGTTGCAGCTATGTACAGCAAGACATAGGTTCGTCAATATTTGGCGCCGTTAGTACCGGATTACCGCCAATAAGGTCTTTATTTTATCCAGTTTGGCGGCTGCATCCGCCCACACGGTGTTCGTGCGCCAAGAAGGCGGTAAAGAGGTAATGCCTTTTCTCCTAACCTGGAGATAAAGCAGCTTAGAGCAGCCACGCATCCGGTTAGTTTCTGGATGTGCTTGAGGTCTGTTGGTATAGCCAACTGTTACAGAGCTCGGATTTTTTCCGGATTCGCTTCAATTCCTCTATTGGAAACGATGAAGCCGAGTAGTTTCCCCGAGGGGACGCCAAAAACGCATGTTTCCAGGTTCAGCTTGATGTCGTATGTCCGGAGATTGTCGAATGTAAGCCTCAAGTCATCTATTAGGGTTTCGACGTGTCTTGTTTTTATGACCACGTCATCCACGTATGCCTCCACTGTTTTGCCAATTTGCTTTTCCAGGCATGTTTGAATCATGCGTTGGTAGGTTGCGCCAGTGTTCTTAAGCCCGAAAGGCATAGTGTTGAAGCAGAAAGGGCCATATGGCGTTATGAAAGTTGTTGCAGCTTGGTCAGACTCTGCCATCTTTATTTGATGGTATCCAGAGTATGCGTCGAGGAAACACAGCGAGTCGTGTCCTGCTGTGGCATCAATGATTTGATCGATGCGAGGGAGGAGAAAGGGATCCTTGGGGCAAGCCTTGTTGAGGTCTTTAAAGTCGACACATAGGCGCCAGGATTTGTCCTTCTTTGGTACCATTACCAGGTTTGCCAGCCAATCCAAATGCTTGATATCTCTGATGAATCCGGCCTCGAGTAGTTTGGCTAGCTCTTCCCCCATGGCCTGCCGTTTGGGCTCTGAAAACCGTCTTAGAGTCTGCTTGACCGGTTTGTATCCTTTTAGTATATTGAGGCTGTGTTTGGCCAATCTGCATGGGATGCCCGGCATGTCCGATGGGTGCCAGGCGAAGATGTCCCAATTCTCGCGTAAGAAGTCTCGCAGTGCGGCGTCCATCGCGGGGCTCAACTGTGTCCCGACGGAAGCTATCTTCGTGGGGTCCGTTGGATGGACTTGGAATTTGACTATCTCGTCTGCAGGTTTGAATGAGGTGGACTTGGGTCGCTTGTCGAGTATCACGTCGTCCCTGTCCACGGTGGCCCGCAGTGTTGTTAATTCTTCGGCTGCTAGGGCCTCGGATAATGCCTCCAGGGCTAGTGTTGCGGGTTTTTTTTCGGTGTGAAGTGCGATGTCCGGATCACTAGCTAGAGTGATGATTCCATTGGGTCCGGGCATTTTAAGCTTCATGTACCCATAATGGGGTATAGCTTGAAAGCTTGTAAACGCGTCCCGCCATAGAAGGGCGTGGTATCCGCTGCTAAAAGGGGCCACTTGGAATGTGATTTCTTCGGACCTATAATTCTCCGGGGTGCCGAATACCACGTCGAGTGTGATTTTTCCTGCACACCGCGCTTCCCGACTAGGGATAATTCCCCTGAAGGTTGTGCCGCTTTGTTCAATGCGGCCTTTGTCAATTTCCATCTTGCTGAGTGTCTCTTCATAGATCAAGTTTAATCCGCTTCCGCCATCCATGAGCACTTTAGTGAGCCGAAAGCCGTCCACGATTGGGCTAAGAACCAGAGCGGCTGGTGCCCGGACAGTCTGGAATCGAGGTTCGTCACTGGCATTGAAAGTTATAGCAGTGTCGTTCCAGGGGTTTATTTTGGCCATATGGCAAATCTCCTCGAGCTTCGTGAGTTTCGCTTATGCCCTACTGTTTGAGGCAAAAGTCTCAAGACTGTTAGTACCAGATTGTGCTCGTTGGCGGATGTTGTTCTCAGTAAGAAGATCCTCGCCACTTTTTGCAACCTGCCAGAGTATCCAACATGCCCTAAGGCTATGAGTTGGTGTTGTGTCCGGAGTGCTGTGGAGTTAACATGGCCCATTGAGCCATTTTTCCAATACGGTTCCCCGCCCTGTGGTGGGATTTGGTTTCTTGGGGATTGGATCGGCCGACTTACGAGAGTTCGCCCGTTTAGTTTGGACAAAGGTTTTGGTGAGAGACGGACTGTCCCAAAATTCAGCTTGGGTTTTCTAGACGCTCTCCATCGCATAGTACTTCTTTACTATGGTTGCTAAGTCCGCAAAGAGTACTATGTCACGGCGACTTATAGCATTAAGGATTCCTTTGCCCGTGTAGTTTTTGCAGAAGAGTGAGACTACGTCCTCCTCGTGGTAGCCCTCGACCTTGTTTAGCGCAAGGAGGAATCTGGCCCAGTAATGATGCATCGCTCTCGGGCTCTTGCCGATATGGGAGAGACGATTAAGTCCCGTGGGTGGTTATGGCTGAATCCGGATTCTGATCCGATCTAGCACCCCGGGGCATGGGAGCTTCCGAGTTCGACAGCTCGGGATCCGGGACGCTGCCCAATTTTTCCGACCCAGTGCCCGATTCTAAGTCTGGGACCCGGGTCATATCCTCCCCTAGGCGGGTGTCCGGCTCCGGGAGCTCGGTGATCCGGACATAATTCGTCCTCAAAATAGAGGGATACTCCCTGTGTGGTTCCTCCGCTACCACTATCTCATGGGTGGCCGGCGGGGATTTAATGTCCCTCTGGTCGGGTATAAGCCCGATCCGGTCATAGTCCGTTGCGACTCCCAAAGCGGCGATGCGATCCGAGAGCTCATTAAGAGAAGAGAGCTCTATCAGATCCATCTGTTCGGCAAGTTCCGAATTGATGCGAAGTTTATGCGTGATGACCCGAGAGGCCATCGTCGGCGCGACGGCCGATGGGGCGGCCATGAAGAAGCCGCCTAGTCGGAGAGTTTGGCCTACAGCTAGAGCTCCCCCCGCGGTAATGTTGTCCCTGACAACGAGACGAGCCATCGAGCCTTGCAGCGACGACACAGAGGAACTCTCAATGAAAGCACCAATGTCGGTGTCAAAACCGGCGGATCTCGGGTAGGGGGTCCCGATCTGTGCATCTTAGGCTGATGGTAACATTAAGCAAGGGGCACAATGTTTACCCAGGTTTGGGCCCTCTCGATGGAGGTAAAACCCTACTTCCTTCTTGATTAATATTGAAGATATGGGTAGTACAAGAGTAGATCTACCACGAGATCGTAGAGGCTAAACCCTAGAAGCTAGCCTATGATGGTATGATTGTAATTGTGATCGGCCTTCTGAGGACCAACCTCTCCGATTTATATAGACACCGGAGAGGGCTAGGGTTTACATGGAGTCGATTACAAGGAAGGAAATACAATATCCGGATCGCCAAGCTTGCCTTCCATGCCAAGGATAGTTCCATCCAGACACGGGACGAAGTCTTGAGTCTTGTATCTTCACGCTTCAATAGTCCGGACGATATATATATAGTCCGGCTGTCCGGATACCCCCTAATACAGGACTCCCTCAAAGCCCCTAGACTATAGATGGCCAAGTAATTGGAATCATCCTCAACTCTTGAGCCGACACATGAGCCTGTCGAGAAAACTTCTGACAACCATCACATTTATTGACGATATCCCCTGCATCATCATGAGCCGTCAACCAATAAAACCCATGACGAAAAGCTATGTCTTGTTGGGGAACGTAGTAATTTCAAAATTTTCCTACGCACACGCAAGATCATGGTGATGGCACAGCAACGAGAGGGGAGAGTATTGTCCACGCACTGTGAGACCGTGAAGCGAAGCGCTATGACAACGCTGTTGATGTAGTCGACGCCTTCACGATCCGACCGATCCAAGTAACGAACGACGGCACCTTCTAGTTCAGCACACGCTCAGCTCGATGACGATCCCTGACTCCGATCCAGCAAAGTGTCGGGATGTGTTCCACAAGACGACGGCGTGCAGGACGATGATGATGCTCATCGCGCGAGGCTTCGCCTAAACTCCGCGAAGATATGACCGAGGTGGAATATGGTGGAGGGGGCACGCGACACGGTAAGAGATCCAAGGGATCAATTGTTGTATCTTTGGTGCTAGCCCTGCCCCTCTATTTATATGTTGAGCCCGGTCGAACTTGGAGCAAAAGCCTCCTCAAAGTCGGTTTTGCCCGAAAGGAAAGAGTCCCACTCTGACTCTGTGACCAAACGCCACAATCCTTGGCGTCTGCCCAGACGCCATGGGCCTCGGCGTCGCCCAGACGCCATGGGCCTCGGCGTCTGCCCAGACGCCATGGGCCTCGGCGTCGCCCAGGCCGACGCCAGGTCTCCGGCGTTTGGCCCCGGCCTCCGCAAAACTCCTTTGCACCGACCTAAAGCCTCATGGGCTTGACCCTTGGCCTAAACATATCATCCAATATATGAATCTTTACGCCTCGACTATTTCGAGACTCCTCGTCATGTCTCCGATCTCATCCGGACTCGAACTCCTTCGTACATCAAAACATGTAAACTCATAATATAACTGTCATCGAAACCTTAAGCGTGCGGACCCTACGGGTTCGAGAACTATGTAGACATGACCGAGAACTATTCTTGGTCAATAACCAATAGCGGAACCTGGATGCCCATATTGGTTCCTACATATTCTACGAAGATCTTTATCGGTCAAACCGCTTAACGACATACGTTGTTCCCTTTGTCATCGATATGTTACTTGCCCGAGATTCGATCGTCGGTATCCAATACCTAGTTCAATCTCGTTACCGGCAAGTCTCTTTACTCGTTCCGTAATACATCATCTCGCAACTAACTTATTAGTTGCAATGCTTGCAAGGCTTATATGATGTGTATTACCGAGAAGGCCCAGAGATACCTCTCCGACAATCGGAGTGACAAAACCTAATCTCGAAAACGCCAACCCAACATGTACCTTTGGAGACACCTGTAGTACTCCTTTATAATCACCCAGTCACGTTGTGACATTTTGTAGTACCCAAAGTGTTCCTCCGGTAAACGGGAGTTGCATAATCTCATAGTTACCGGAACATGTATAAGTCATGAAGAAAGCAATAGCAATATACTAAACGATCAAGTGCTAGGCTAACGGAATGGGTCATGTCAATCACATCATTCTCCTAATGATGTGATCCCATTAATCAAATAACAACACATGTCTATGGTTAGGAAACATAACCATCTTTGATTAATGAGCTAGTCAAGTAGAGGCATACTAGTGACTATATGTTTGTCTATGTATTCACACATGTATCATGTTTCCGGTTAATACAATTCTAGCATGAATAATAAACATTTATCATGATATGAGGAAATAAATAATAACTTTATTATTGCCTCTAGGGCATATTTCCTTCAGTCTCCCACTTGCACTAGAGTCAATAATCTAGATTACAAAGTAATGATTCTAACACCCATGGAGTCTTGGTGCTGATCATGTTTTGCTCGAGGAAGAGGCTTAGTCAACGGGTCTGCAATATTCAGATCCTTATGTATCTTGCAAATCTCTATGTCTCCTACCTGGACTTGGTCCCGGATGGAATTGAAGCGTCTCTTGATATGCTTGGTCCTCTTGTGAAATCTGGATTCCTTTGCCAAGGCAATTGCACCAAGATTGTCACGTAAGATCTTCATTGGTCCCGATGCACTAGGTATGACACCTAGATCGGAAATGAACTCTTTCATCCAGACTCCTTCATTTGCTGCTTCCGAAGCAGCTATGTACTCCGCTTCACATGTAGATCCCGCCACGACGCCTTGTTTAGAACTGCACCAACTGACAGCTCCACCGTTTAATAAAAACATGTATCCGGTTTGCGACTTAGAATCATCCGGATCAGTGTCAAAGCTTGCATCGACGTAACCATTTACGACTAGCTCTTTGTCACCTCCATATACGAGAAACATATCCTTAGTCCTTTTAAGGTATTTCAGGATGTTCTTGACCGCTGTCCAGTGATCCACTCCTGGATTACTTTGGTACCTTCCTGCCAAGCTTATTGCTAAGCATACGTCAGGTCTGGTACACAACATTGCATACATGATAGAGCCTATGGCTGAAGCATAGGGAACGTCTTTCATTTTCTCACTATCTTCTGCTGTGGTCGGGCATTGAGTCTGACTCAATTTCACACCTTGTAATACAGGTAAAAAACCTTTCTTTGCCTGATCCATTTTGAACTTTTTCAAAACTTTATCAAGGTATGTGCTTTGTGAAAGTCCAATTAAGCGCCTTGATCTATCTCTATAGATCTTGATGCCCAATATGTAAGCAGCTTCACCGAGGTCTTTCATTGAAAAACTTTTATTCAAGTATCCTTTATGCTATCCAGAAATTCTATATCATTTCCAATTAATAATATGTCGTCCACATATAATATCATAAATGCTACAGAGCTCCCACTCACTTTCTTGTAAATACAAGCTTCTCCAAAAGTCTCAGATAAAACCATATGCTTTGATCACACTATCAAAGCGCTTATTCCAACTCCGAGAGGCTTGCACTGACCATAAATTGATCATTGGAGCTTGCACACTTTGTTAGCACCTTTTGGATCAACAAAACCTTCTGGTTGCATCATATACAACTCTTCTTCTAGAAATCCATTCAAGAATGCAGTTTTTACATCCATTTGCCAAATTTCATAATCATAAAATGCAGCAATTGCTAACATGATTCGGATAGACTTAAGCATCGCTACGGGTGAGAAAGTCTCATCGTAGTCAACCCCTTGAACTTGTCGAAAACCTTTCGCAACAAGTCGAGCTTTATAGACAGTTACATTACCATCAGCGTCAGTCTTCTTCTTAAAGATCCATTTATTCTCAATGGCTTGCCGATCATCGGGCAAGTCAACCAAAGTCCATACTTTGTTCTCATACATGGATCCCATCTCAGATTTCATGGCTTCCAGCCATTTTGCGGAATCTGGGCTCACCATCGCTTCTTCATAGTTTGTAGGTTCACCATGGTCAAGTAACATGACTTCCAGAATAGGATTACCGTACCACTCAGTGCGGATCTTACTCTAGTTGACCTCACGAGTTCAAGAGAAACTTCGATCTGAAGTTTCATGATCATCATCATTAACTTCCTCACTAATTGGTGTAGGTGTCACAGAACCGATTTCGTGATGAACCATTTTCCAATAAGGAGCTGGTACTGTTACCTCATCAAGTTCTACTTTTCTCCCACTCACTTCTTTCGAGAGAAACTCCTTCTCCGTAGAAAGGATCCATTCTTAGCAACGAATGTCTTGCCTTCGGATCTGTGATAGAAGGTGTACCCAACTGTTTCCTTTGGGTATCCTATGAAGACACATTTTTCCGATTTGGGTTCAAGCTTATCAGGTTGAAGTTTTTCACATAAGCATCGCAGCCCCAAACTTTCAGAAACGACAACTTTGGTTTCTTGCCAAACCATAGTTCATAAGGAGTCGCCTTAACGGATTTTGATTGTGCCCTATTTAACGTGAATACGGCCGCCTCTAAAGCATAACCCCAAAATGATAGCGGTAATCGGTAAGAGACATCATAGATCGCACCATATCTAGTAAAGTACGACACGATGTTCGGACACACCATTACGCTGTGGTGTTCCGGTGGCGTTAGTTGCTAAACTATTCCGCAATTTTTCAAATGTAGACCAAACTCAGAACTCAAATATTCTCCTCCACGATCAGATCGTAGAAATTTTATTTTCTTGTTACGATGATTTTCAACTTCACTCTGAAATTCTTTGAACTTTTCAAATGTTTCAGATTTATGCTTCATTAAGAAGATATACCCATATCTGCTTAAATCATCTGTGAAGGTGAGAAAATAACGATATCCGCCACGAGCTTCAACATTCATCGGACCACATACATCTGTATGTATGATTTCCAACAAATCTGTTGCTCTCTCCATAGAACCAGAGAACGGTGTTTTAGTCATCTTGCCGATGAGACACGGTTCGCAAGTACCAAGTGATTCATAATCAAGTGATTCCAAAAGTCCATCAGTATGGAGTTTCTTCATGCGCTTTACACCGATATGACCTAAACGGCAGTGCCACAAATAAGTTGCACTATCATTATTAACTCTGCATCTTTTGGCTTCAACATTATGAATATGTGTATTACTACTATCGAGATTTAATAAAAATAGACCACTCTTCAAGGGTGCATGACCATAAAAGATATTACTCATATAAATAGAACAACCATTATTCTCTGATTTAAATGAATAACCGTCTCGCATCAAACAAGATCCAGATATAATGTTCATGCTCAATGCTGGCACCAAATAACAATTATTTAGGTCTAAAACTAATCCCGAAGGTAGATGTAGAGGTAGCGTGCCGACCGCGATCACATCGACTTTGGAACCGTTTCCCACGCGCATCGTCACCTCGTCCTTTGCCAATGCTCGCTTATTCCGTAGTCCCTGTTTTGAGTTGCAAATATTAGCAACAGAACCAGTATCAATAACATGTATATCACATATACCTTTGTTCACCTTGCCATCCTTCTTATCCGCCAAATACTTGGGGCAGTTCCGCTTCCAGTGACCAGTTTGCTTGCAGTAGAAACACTCAGTTTCAGGCTTAGGTCCAGACTTGGGTTTCTTCTCTTGAGCAGCAACTTTCTTGCTGTTCTTTTTGAAGTTCCCCTTCTTCTTCCCTTTGCCCTTTTTCTTGAAACTAGTGGTCTCGTTGACCATCAACACTTGATGCTCCTTCTTGATTTCTACCTCCGCAGCTTTTAGCATTGCGAAGAGCTCGGGAATTGTTTTGTTCATCCCTTGCATATTATAGTTCATCACGAAGCTCTTGTAGCTTGGTGGCAGTGATTGGAGAATTCTGTCAATGACACTATCATCCGGAAGATTAACTCCCAGTTGAATCAATTGATTATTATACCCAGACATTTTGAGTATATGCTCACCGATGTAACTATTCTCCTCCATCTTGCAGCTATAGAACTTATTGGAGACTTCATATCTCTCAATCCGGCATTTGCTTGAAATATTAACTTCAACTCTTGGAACATCTCATATGCTCCATGACGCTCAAAACATCGTTGAAGACCCGGTTCTAAGCCGTAAAGCATGGCACATGAACTATAGAGTAGTCATCAGCTTTGCTCGCCAGACGCTCACAACTTCGGCGTTGTTCTGCAGCAGGTTCGGCACCCAGCGGTGCTTCAGGACATAATTCTTTCGTGCAGCAATGAGGATAATCCTCAAGTTACGGACCCAGTCCGTGTAATTGCTACCATCATCTTTCAACTTTGCTTTCTCAAGGAACACATTAAAATTCAACGGAACAACAGCATGAGCCATCTATCTACAGTAAACATAGACAAGCAAAATACTATCAGGTACTAAGTTCATGATAAATTTAAGTTCAATTAGTCATATTACTTAAGAACTCCCACTTAGATAAACATCTCTCTAGTCATCTAAGTGATTACGTGATCCAAATCAACTAAACCATAACCAATCATCACGTAAGATGGAGTAGTTTTCAATGGTGAACATCACTATGTTGATCATATCTACTATATGATTCACGCCGACCTTTCGGTCTCCGTGTTCGAGGCCATATCTGCATATGCTAGGCTCGTCAAGTTTAACTCGAGTATTCTGCGTGTGCAAAACTGGCTTGCACCCGTTGTAGATGGACGAGAGCTTATCACACCCGATCATCACGTGGTGTCCGGCACGATTTAACTTTGGCAACGGTGCATACTCAAGGAGAACACGTCTTGATAATTTTAGTGAGAGATCATCTTAAAATGCTACCGTCAAACAAAGCAAGATAAGATGCATAAAGGATAAACATCACATGCAATCAATATAAGTGATATGATATGGCCATCATCATCTTGTGCTTGTGATCTCCATCTCCAAGCACCGTCGTGATCACCATCGCCACCGGCGCGACACCTTGATCTCCATCGTAGCATCGTTGTCGCCGCCAACTATTGCTTCTACGATCGTCGCTACCGCTTAGTGATAAAGTAAAGCAATTACATGGCTTTTGCATTTCATACAATAAAGCGACAAGCATATGGCTCCTGCCATTGCCGATAACTCGTTACAAAACATGATCATCTCATACAATAAAATATAGCATCACGTCTTGACCATATCACATCACAACATGCCCTGCAAAAACAAGTTAGACGTCCTCTACTTTGTTTTTGCAAATTTTACGTGGCTGCTACGGGCTGAGCAAGAACCGTTCTTACCTACACATCAAAACCACAACGATAGTTTGTCAAGTTGGTGCTGTTTTAACCTTCGCAAGGACCGGGCGTAGCCACACTGGGTTCAACTAAAGTGAGAGAGACAGACACCCGCCAGTCACCTTTAAGCAACGAGTGCTCGCAGCGGTGAAACCAGTCTCGCGTAAGCGTACGCGTAATGTCGGTCCGGGCCGCTTCATCTCACAATACCGCCGAACCAAAGTATGACATGCTGGTAAGCAGTATGACTTGTATCGCCCACAACTCACTTGTGTTCTACTCGTGCATATAACATCAATGCATAAAACCAGGCTCGGATGCCACTGTTGGGGAACGTAGTAATTTCAAAATTTTCCTAAGCACACGCAAGATCATGGTGATGGCATAGCAACGAGAGGGGAGAGTATTGTCCACGCACCCTCGTGAGACCGTGAAGCGGAAGCGTTATGACAACGCGGTTGATGTAGTCGACGCCTTCACGATCCGACCGATCCAAGTACCGAACGACGGCACCTCCGAGTTCAGCACACGCTCAGCTCGATGACGATACCCGGACTCGATCCAGCAAAGTGTCGGGATGAGTTCCACAAGACGACGGCGTGGTGACGATGATGATGCTCTACCAGCGCAGGGCTTCGCCTAAACTCCGCGACGATATGACCGAGGTGGAATATGGTGGAGGGGGGCACCGCACACGGCTAAGAGATCCAGGGGATCAATTGTTGTACCTTTGGTGCTAGCCCTGCCCCTCTATTTATATGTTGAGCCCCGGGGTCGAAACTTGGAGCAAAAGCCTCCTCAAAGTTGGTTTTGCCCGAAAGGCAAGAGTCCCACTCGGACTCCAGGACCAAACGCCACAATCCTTGGCGTCTGGCCCAGACGCCATGGGCCTCGGCGTCTGGCCCAGGGCCAGACGCTAGGGTCTCCGGCGTTTGGCCCCTGGCCTCCGCCAAAAACTCCTTTTGCACCGACCTAAAGCCTCATGGGCTTGACCCTTGGCCTAAACATATCATCCAATATATGAATCTTTACGTCTCGACCATTTCGAGACTCCTCGTCATGTCCCCGATCTCATCCGGGACTCCGGACTCCTTCGGTACATCAAAACATGTAAACTCATAATATAATTGTCATCGAAACCTTAAGCGTGCGGACCCTACGGGTTCGAGAACTATGTAGACATGACCGAGAACTATTCTTGGTCAATAACCAATAGCGGAATCTGGATGCCCATATTGGTTCCTACATATTCTACGAAGATCTTTATCGGTCAAATCGCATAACGACATACGTTGTTCCCTTTGTCATCGGTATGTTACTTGCCCGAGATTCGATCGTCGGTATCCAATACCTAGTTCAATCTCGTTACCGGAAAGTCTCTTTACTCGTTCCGTAATACATCATCTCGCAACTAACTTATTAGTTGCAATGCTTGCAAGGCTTATATGATGTGTATTACCGAGAAGGCCAGAGATACCTCTCCAACAATCGGAGTGACAAAACCTAATCTCAAATACGCCAACCCAACATGTACCTTTGGAGACACCTGTAGTACTCCTTTATAATCACCCATTACGTTGTGACGCTTGGTAGTACCCAAAGTGTTCCTCCGTAAACGGAGTTGCATAATCTCATAGTTACCGGAACATGTATAAGTCATGAAGAAAGCAATAGCAATATACTAAACGATCAAGTGCTAGGCTAACGGAATGGGTCATGTCAATCACATCATTCTCCTAATGATGTGATCCCATTAATCAAATAACTACACATGTCTATGGTTAGGAAACATAACCATCTTTGATTAATGAGCTAGTCAAGTAGAGGCATACTAGTGACTATATGTTTGTCTATGTATTCACACATGTATCATGTTTCCGGTTAATACAATTCTAGCATGAATAATAAACATTTATCATGATATGAGGAAATAAATAATAACTTTATTATTGCCTCTAGGGCCTATTTCCTTCATGTCTACCAAAGATTTTGAGCCGGTGTGTCGCGGGAAACCACGGCCACCTATGGGACCAGATGGGCGCGTTAAAGAAAAAATCCAAATTTTTGCACGATCTCGCAAAGAAAATGGAAATAATCTCAACTTCACAATATAATTGTCCACATATTTTTCTTTTGCATATCGCATAATTCTACGAATGTGTTAAGATGGGATGCGACATCCTCATTAGGAGTACCGGAGAACTGATCTTTCATAACAAGATTCAACAAAGCGGCATTAATATCACAAGATTCCACACTAGTGGCGGGAGGAGCAATCGGAGTGCTGATAAAATCATTATTATAGGTATTCAAAAAATTGCATAACTTGGTGTTCTCTTGAGTCATCTTGACTACCCAAACAAGATTGCACACAAAAATAAATCTGACGAGAAAACGACGAACGAGAAAGAGGGCGAATAAAAACGGCAAATTTTTGTGAAGTGGGGGAGATGAAAACGAGAGGCAAAGGGCAAATAATGTAAATTGCAAGGAGATGAGATTTGTGATTAGGAACCTGATAGATATTGATGGTGTCTCCCCGGCAATGGGGCCATAAATTCCCTTTGATAATCCTTACTTGTATCGTATCTGCGTCAGTGTATTCCCCAAGGAGAAAGGGATGATGCAGTACAACGAAGGTAGGTATTTCCCTCAGTTATGAAACCAAGGTTATCGAACCAGTAGGAGAACCAAGCAACAATATGTAAACGGTACCTGCACAGAAAGAAAAAATTATTTGCAACCCGACGCAAAAGAGGGGTTGTCAATCTCTCTCGGGTAAAAGATAGATTGATTTGTATGATTTTGGATAAATAGCTCTCGCAATAAAATAAAATAAAATAAATAAAGGAAAAAGTGCAGCAAGGTATTTTTGGGTTTTTGGAATAATAGATCTAAAAACAAAAGAGAATAAAATAGATCTGAAAGCAAATATGATGGAGAATAGACCCGGGGGCCGTAGATTTCACTAGTGGCTTCTCTCGAGAAAAATAGCATAAGGCGGGTAAACAAATTACTGTTGGGCAATTGATAGAACTTCAAATAATTAGGATGATATCCAGGCAATGATCATCATATAGGCATCACGTCCAAGATTAGTAGACCGACTCCTACCTGCATCTACTACTATTACTCCACACATCGACCACTATCCAACATGCATCTAGTGTACCAAGTTCATGGAGAAATGGAGTAATGCAATAAGAACCGTGACATGATGTAGACAAGATCAATTCATGTAGGAATAGACCCCATCTTGTTATCCTTAATGGCAACGATCAATACGTTTCTTGCTGCCCCTTCTGTCACTGGGAAACAACACTGCGCGACCGAACCCATCACAAAGCACCTCTTCCCATGGCAAGAAAAATCGATCTAGTTGGCCTAACTAAACCAAAGATTCGAAAAAGAAATACGAGATTATATGTAATCATGCATATAAGAGATCAAGAGAAAACTCAAATAACTTTCATGGATAAAATAGATCTGATCATAAACTCACAGTTCATCGAATCCGAACAAACAAATCACAAAAAGAGTTACATCAAATAGATTTCCAAGAGACCATTGTATTGAGAATCAAAAGAGAGAGAGGAAGCCATCTCTACGGACCCGAAGGTCTACAATGAACTACTGACGCATCATCGGACAAGCACCAATGAGGATGATGAAACCCTCCGTGATGGTTTCTAGATTGGATCCGGTGGTTCTGGAAATTGCGGCGACTAGAATTGTGTTTCGTCGACTCCCCTAGGGTTTTTGGATTTTTGGGGTATTTATAGAGCAAAGAGGCGGTGCGAAAGGCAGCCAAGGTGGGCACAACCCACCTGGGCGCGCCTGCCCCCCTGGCATGCCCTGGTGGGTTGTGCTCCCCTCGGAGCCCCCCTCTGGTACTTCTTTGGCCCAACAGGTGTCTTCTGGTCCAGAAAAAATCTCCAAAAAGTTTTGTTGCGTTTGCACTCCGTTTGGTATTGATTTTCAGTGAAGTAAAAAATAAGGAAAAAAAGCAACTGGCACTGGGCACTATGTCAATAGGTCAGTCCCAAAAAATGATATAAAGTTGCTATAAAATGATTGTAAAACATCCAAGAATGATAATATAACAGCATGGAACAAGCAAAAATTATAGATACGTTCGAGACGTATCAAGGTATTATGCCTTGTGGACAATTGTACCACAAACTCCATACTGAGGGACATGAAATATTTCCAAACTCTGGAAAAGATGAATGGAGGTATTTTAACTATCGCTGGACGCAATACAGTGATTGTTGGCACTAGACGTGCCAAATTTACCCTCCCAAGTGGTACACAAGTGACAATTGAGGATGCTTTATTGTATCCTGATTCTTCAAGTACCTTGATCAGTTATAGAGAAATCCGTAAAAATGGTTTTCACATTGAAACCCTTGAAGGCAACGAAGAGGAGTATCTAATCTTTACTAAAGATCACAGATATGGAAAATAGGTACATGAGGAAATTCCTTCTATCGTTTGGTTTGTACTATATGTACATCAAACCCGTAGAACATGTTGCATACAAAGTAATTTTTCATAGTGTTGACGCATTCCAACCCTGGCATGATCACCTAGGCCATCCCGGAATCGGGATGATGAGAAAATTACTAGCAATTCCATTGGTCATAATTTGCTTCGGTCAAAATTGCCTCAATCTTTAGATTTTGTGTGCACATCTTGTGCCACCGGAAAGCTAATTTTGAGGCCCTCACACCACAAAATACAAGCTGAACCACTTCAGTTCTTTGAACGTATTCAAGGAGACATTTGTGGTCCCATTCAACCATTATCTGGACCTTTTATGTATTTCATGGTTCTGATTGATGCATCTAGACGATGATCACTTGTGTGTCTTCTATCCACAGGGAACCATGCATTTTCCAAGATATTGAGGCAAGTCATTAAGGTGCATGCTCATTATCCAAAAAGTAGAATTAAGTCAATTCAAATGGACAATGTCGCAAAATTCTCGTCACGTACTTTCAATGATTATTGCACGGATTTGGGGATTGAAGTTCAGCACTCTATTCCATATGTCCATATACAAAATGGATTGGTTGAACCATTGATTAAGAGGATTAAACTCATTGCAGGACCTTTGTTGACGAATTTCAACTTGCCAACCTCTTGTTGGCGTCATGCTGTTTTACATGCTGCTGACCTGATACAATTGAGGCCAACTGCATATCATAGTTCTTCCCCTCTGGAATTGGTATGTGGAAATCCTTCTATCATTTGTCATCTTTGTAAGTTCGGATGTGCTGCATACACCCCGATCTCACCACCACAGTGGACATCTATGGGCCCACACAGGAAGTTGGGGATCTATGCGGGGTACAAATCATCATCGATTATCAAGTACCTGGAACCCCTGACTGGGGATCTGTTCACAGCCCGTCACACTGATTGGATATTTAATGAGGAACATTTTCTGGCATTACAGGGAGATTTCAAGTACCAGAAAGAATGCTCGGAAATTGACTGGAATGCTTGTTCCAATTCATCATCTGATCCATGTACCCAAGATACCGAACTTCAAGTTCAAAAGATCATTAATTTGCAACATCTTGCAAATAATCTGCCAGATTCATTTACTGATCTGGAAGGTGTTACAAAATCCTTAAATCCGGCCAGAAACGCGCCAGAAAGAGTGGAGGTACCAAATAAAACCAGGCAACTCCCTATTCCTAAAAAGAGGGGGAGTAGTACGGCCTCTGACCTGGAGCAAGCTTCTAGCAAGCAGCAAAGGAAATCGAGGAGAAAAACCTCGGAGTCATTAAATACAGGTCAACTCAACATTGACAAACACCCAATGGGTAGTATACACCAAGTGGAAGGGCAACCTCCACAACCCATCTCCATTTTGCACAAACTACTGGGACATCGGAACACCCAGACTCAATCGTATTGGGAAATCACGAAGAGTCACTAGGGGTGCAGGAAATTTCCATCAACTATGTTGATTCTAGAGAATCATTTGACCGTAAGACTATGACTGTCGACATATATTTTGCTGAAAGATTGCAGATACCCTTCTCATTGATCATGATCCAAGGCCTGTCGTTGAGTTCCAAAAGCGCTCCGACTGGCCTAAATTGAAGGATACAATGCAAGAAGAAATTGCCTCGCTTAACAAAAGAATGGTATTCACTGAAGCAATACCAACACCTCCCAATGTTTTCTGTGTGGGATTCAAATGGGTTTTTCTTCAGAAACGGATGAAAACAATGAGGTTGGTGAGATATAAAGCAAGGTTCGTAGCACAAGGTTTCATGCACAAACCCGACATTGATTTCACTTAAACATATTCTCTAGTAATGAGTTCAGCCACTTTCCGATATCTTATATCCTTGGCAGTGCAAAATCGCCTATCTATCTTTACGAGTCACTAGATTCGGACATATATATATATATATATATATATATATATATATATATATAGGGAAAATGCTTCCTACCATGTAGTGGTAGTTACCTCCATCTTTCCTGCCGAGGATTCTTTTAGATGCGTGCTTCTCTAAACGGGTTGTGGAGCTAGCGATTTTACCAGCCCGATTGGCAGTACCAAACTCCTCTATTTTCGTGCAGGTGAAACCACAACTGCATAATCCCGGCTAAAAAATTTAATTAGTCACCCGGCGACGCCTGACGGCGGCCATGCGTTGGATGGAACATGAGCGGCGCCAGATCCATTTGTTCAGGTAAAATATAAAATACCACCATGATCTGATCTACCACTCACCACTTTTCTAACATAATTAATCAGTTTCTAAATCTACCTACATACTAATCTAGCTTGTACTGTATGTCGTTTGGAGTAATTGCTTCTCTCTCTCTAAATCTGATCAGGATTTGGCTGCAGCTGTGGTAGATCACTAGCATCTCATGGAAAATCCCCGAGATGTGGCAACGAACTCAACAGAGATCAGCCGACGTAATTTTCTTGCATATCCCAACGTGATTGGGCGGAGTAGTCATCCATTATAGGCATGCCAATGCATTAGTGCTGCCGCCACCGCCGGCGTACCAACACGCATGCATAATCTCATGCGTGTGGCTAGGACCCATACTTGCTAGCTTATGCATCACCTACAGATCGTGTACTTTTATATCAAATATGCCTGAACTAGATTTACTCTAGTGTAGATGACATTCTTCATGGTATTCCTTTTAAAGTAAAGTATATAAGCTTCATACTCCCTTCCAAAGGACTATATATTCACTCTTTTTTGCAAATGAAAAAGGCTTTATATTCGACATACTCTCATGAGACCCAAAAAAGAAGTTTAGATAACTACTTCAAAATACGTACACAGATGCACACTCAGCATTTTGGTTATAAGGAAAGTATATCCAGTTACTTTTTTCAGAAGGAACACACACACACACACACACACACACACACACACACACACACACACACACTTCATTCTAATATTTATAAATATATCCATCTCAAAAAACAGTTTTGTAAATATACTCCATACTACAACTAAGAGTACGTATGTATGGTCCATATTTTAAAAACATATATATATATACTACATACTAAACACTACTTTTCTTTCGGAGTCAGAGTTTGTACGCTAAGAAAATTCTGTAAACATATGTTAATACTCCATACTCCAATTTTATGTTAATACTCCATACTCCAATTTTATGTTAATACTACATACTCCAATTTTATGTTAATACTACATAGTCCATATGTAATGGGTATATGCTGATACTCCATACTCCATATTTAATAAGTATATATTTGATACTCCACACTCCAAATTTCATGGAGTATACTCTCCACATGGTTTCTGAAAAAGCTATATTTCTATATTATGCAAACTCTACAAAAGTTATAAAGTTCACAGTATATACACCATACTACCTATTTATAACCAGAAGTATGTAGGCACTTGGACCAATAAATTGTCCTTTAAAATAAACAAATTTTCTTCTTGTGGTCAACAAACACTAAACGTCTCAAGCAAAAAAATATACTAAATGTCACGAGTTCACATACTTATCTATACACGGTTTGTTCTATGCACCTAGCCTAGAATCAAGGAGGTGGTTGAACCAGCGTCTAACTTGCCGGATTATTTAATTCAAAAATAATTAGTTGAGGCCTATTGATTCTAAAGCGCCCGCTAACGAATCCTTCCAGCGGACTGACTTGGGACACGTGGAGGGCATACAGATAGGAGGTAACTACCACTGCTTGTAGATAAAATTTGTCCTATATATATATATATATATATATATATATATATATATATATATATATATATATATATATATATATATATATATATATATATATATAAAGGTTCTTGAAGGAATCTTTGTCCCTAATAAAAGTGCAATACGCAACATGTATTATGTAAAGTGAATAAGTAAGTATATGGCTTAAGGCAGTCGGGACGGATGTGGTACAACCGACTCAGTGAGTTCCTTCTTCAAAAAGGTTACTCCAATTGTGTTGATTGCCCATGTGTATTCAGCAAAAATTCCACTACAGGATTTTTCATCATTTATGTGTACATTGATGATCTGAACATCATTGGAAACACACTAGACATTGATGAAGCACACAATCACCTAGATATGGAATTTGGGATGAAGGATTTGGGTAAAACTAAATTTTTCTTAGGTATTCAACTTGAGCACCTTCCCTCGAGATTCATGTTACACCAAGTTGCCTATAACCAGAAAATATTGGAGAAATTCAATATGGAAAAATCCTATCCATCTAAGACTCTCATGGTTGTTCAATCTTTAGACATAGAGAAAGATCCGTTTAGACCAAGGGATGATGGATAAGAGGTGTTGGGACCTGAAGTTCCATACCTCAGTGCCGTGGAGCCCCTATGTATCTTGCAAATTGCACAAGACCTGATATTGCATTTGAAGTGAACCTACTTTCTAGACATAGCATAGCTCATTGGGATCTTGGCCTATTTTTTCCGGTTCCAAAAAAATCAGGACTCTAATATGATTGGATATGCGGATGCCGGATATTTGTATGATCCACATAACGCCAGATCACAGATCGGATTCATGTTCCTACATGGTGGCACTTCTATATCATGGAAGTCTTCAAAACAGACTCTAGTGGCAACATCTACCAATCATTATGAAATAAATTCATTATTTGAAGCAACATGCGAACGTGTATGGCTTCGTAGAATGATAAATGCTACGTCTTGAGCTTGCGTTGGTTTTCCCCGAAGAGGAGAGGATGATGCTGCAGAGTAGCGTAAGTATTTCCCTCAGTTTTTGAGAACCAAGGTATCAATCCAGTAGGAGGCCACGCGCAAGTCCCTCGTACCTACACAAAACAAATAACTCCTCGCAACCAACGCGAATAGGGGTTGTCAATCCCTTCATGGTCACTTATGAGAGTGAGATCAGATAGAGATGATAGATAACATTTTTGGTATTTTTGGTATAAAGATGCAAAGTAAACTAAAAGGCAAAGTAAAAAAGCAAAAGCAATAATAAAGCGTAGAAGATTAATATGATGAGAATAGACCCGGGGGCCATAGATTTCACTAGTGGCTTCTCTCAAGAGCATAAGTATTCTACGGTGGGTGAACGAATTACTGTTGAGCAATTGACAGAATTGAGCATAATTATGAGAGTATCTAGGTATGATCATGTATATAGGCATCACGTCCGAGACAAGTAGACCGACTCCTGCCTTCATCTATTACTATTACTCCACTCATCGATCGCTATCCAGCATGCATCTAGAGTATTAAGTTAATGAAAACAGAGTAACGCCTTAAGCAAGATGACATGATATAGAGGGATAAATTCATGCAATATGATAAAAACCCCATCTTGTTATCCTCGATGGCAACAATACAATACGTGCCTTGCTGCCCCATCACACGGGAAAGGACACCGCAAGATTGAACCCAAAGCTAAGCACTTCTCCCATTGCAAGAACTACCAATCTAGTTGGCCAAACCAAACGGATAATTCGAAGAGACTTGCAAAGATAACCAATCATACATAAAAGAATTCAGAGAAGATTCAAATATTTCTCATAGATAATCTTGATCATAAACCCACAATTCATCGGTCTCAACAAACACACCGCAAAAAGAAGATTACATCGAATAGATCTCCATGAGAGAGGGGGAGATCATTGTATTGAGATCCAAGAAGAGAGAAGAAGCCATCTAGTTACTAACTATGGACCCGAAGGTCTGAGGTAAACTACTCACACTTCATCGGAGAGGCTATGATGATGATGTAGAAGCCCTCCGTGGTGGATTCCCCTTCCGGCGGAGCTCCGGAACTGGCCCCAAGATGGGATCTCGTGGATACAGAAAGTTGCGGCGGTGGAATTAGGTTTTTGGCACCGTATCTGATCTGTTGGGGCTACGTAGGTATATATAGGAGGAAGGAGTACGTCAGTGGAGCTTCGGGGGGCCCACGAGGCAGGGGGCGCGCCCTCCACCCTCGTGGCCGCCTCCCTCCTTTCTTGACCGAGGGTCCAAGTCTCCTGGATCTTATCTGATGAGAAAATCACGTTCCCAAGATTTCATTCTGTTTGGACTCCGTTTGATATTCCGTTTCTTCAAACATCAAATAGGCAAAAACAACAAATCTGGGCTGGGACTCCGGTTAATAGGTTAGTCCCAAAAGTAATATAAAAGTGGAAAATAAAGCCCAATATAGTCCAAAACAATAGATAATATAGCATGGAGCAATCAAAAATTATAGATACGTTGGAGACGTATCATGCATCCCCAAGCTTAATTCCTGCTCGTCCTCGAGTAGGTAAATGATAAAAAGAGAATTTTTGATGCGGAGTGCTACTTGGCATAATTTCAATGTAACTCTTCTTAATTGTGGTATGAATATTCAGATCCGAAAGATTCAAGACAAAAGTTCATATTGACATAAAAATAATAATACTTCAAGCATACTAACTAAGCAATTATGTCTTCTCAAAATAACATGGCCAAAGAAAGTTCATCCCTACAAAATCATATAGTTTAGTCATGCTCCATTTTCATCACACAAGAATGCTCTCATCATGCACAAACCCGATGACAAGCCAAGCAATTGTTTCATACTTTAATAATCTCAAACCTATAAACTTTCACGCAATATATGAGCGCGAGCCATGGACATAGCACTATGGGTGGAATAGAATATGATGATGGGGGTTATGTGGAGAAGACAAAAAAGGAGAAGGTCTTACATCAATGAAGCTAATCAACGGACTATGGAGATGCCCATCAATTGATGTTAATGCAAGGAGTAGGGATTGCCATGCAACTGATGCACTAGAGCTATAAACGTATGAAAGCTCAACAAAAGAAACTAAGTGGGTGTGCATCCAACTTGCTTGCTCACGAAGACCTAGGGCATTTGAGGAAGCCCATCGTTGGAATATACAAGCCAAGTTCTATAATGAAAAATTCTCACTAGTATATGAAAGTGACAGCATATGAAAATCTCTATATGAAAAACATGGCGCTACTTTGAAGCACAATATATGAGACTCGCTATATGAAGAACATGGTGCTACATTGAAGCACAAGTGTGGAAAAAGAGATAGTAACATTGCCCCTTTTTATTTCTCTTTTTTGGGCCTTCTTTTTTTTCTTTTGGTCTTTCTCTTATTTTTTGGGACAATGCTCTAGAAAATGATGATCATCACACTACTATTTATTTACAACTCAATGATTACAACTCGATACTAGAATAAAGTATGACTCTATATGAATGCCTCCGGTGGTGTACCGGGATATGCAATGAATCAAGAGTGACATGTATGAAAGAATTATGAACGGTGGCTTTGCCACAAATACTATGCCAACTACATGATCATGCTAAGCAATGTGACAATGATGAATGTGTCATGAAGAACGGTATGGTGGAAAGTTGCATGGCAATATATCTCGGAATGCCTATGGAAATGCCATAATAGGTAGGTATGGTGGCTCTTTTGAGGAAGATATAAGGAGGTTTATGTGTGAAAGAGCGTATCATATCACGGGGTTTGGATGCACCGGCAAACTTTGCACCAACTCTCAATGTGAGAAAGGGTAGTGCACGGTACCGAAGAGGCTAGCAATGATGGAAGGGTGAGAGTGCGTATAATCCATGGACTCGACATTAGTCATAAAGAACTCACATACTTATTGCAAAAATCTACAAGCCATCAAAAACCAAAGCACTACACGCATGCTCCTAGGGGGATAGATTGGTAGGAAAAGACCATCGCTCGTCCCCGACCGCCACTCATGAGGAGGACAATCAAATAACACCTCATGTTTCAAATTTGTTACATAACGTTTACCATACGTGCATGCTACGGGACTTGCAAACTTCAAAACAAGCATTTCTCAAATTCACAACTACTCAACTACCACGACTTTGATATTATCACCTCCATATCTCAAAAACAATTATCAAGCATCAAACTTTTCTTAGTATTCAACACACTCATAAGAAAGTTTTTACTATTTTTGTATACCTAGCATATTAGGATTGTTTAAGCAAATTACCATGCTATAGACTCTCAAAATAATCTAAGTGAAGCATGAGAGATCAATAGTTTCTTTAAAACAAATCCACCACCGTGCTCTAAAAGATATAAGTGAAGCACTAGAGCAAAACTATATAACTCAAAAGATATAAGTGAAGCACATAGAGTATTCTAACAAATTCAAATTCATGTATGGCTCTCTCAAAAGGTGTGTACATCAAGGATGTAGTGAATAAAAATATAGCACCAAGTAAAGTTACCGATGGAAGTGGACGAAAGAGGGGATGCCTTCCGGGGCATCCCCAAGCTTTGACTTTTTGGTGTCCTTGGATTATCTTGGGGGTGCCATGGGCATCCCCAAGCTTAGGCTCTTGCCACTCCTTGTTCCATAATCCATCAAAAGATTTCACCCAAAACTTGAAAACTTCACAACACAAAACTCAACAAAAATCTCGTGAGCTCCGTTAGAGAAAGAAAACAAAAGACCACTTCAAGTTACTGTAATGAACTCATTATTTATTTATTTTGGTGTTAAACCTAATTTATTCCAACTTATCTATGGATTATAAACTATTTTACTAGCCATAGATTCATCAAAATAAGCAAACAACACACGAAAAACAGAATCTGTCAAAAACAGAACAGTCTGTAGTAATCTGTAACTAACGCAAACTTCTGGAACTCCAAAATTCCAGCCAAAATAGGAAGACCTAGGAAATTTATTTATTGATCAGAATAAATTGGAATCACTATTTTATCACGTTCTGGTGATTTTTAACAATTGTTTTCGCGAACTGAAAGTTTCTGGAAATTACAGCAAGATCAGATAACTATTATCCAAGAAGATCCTATAGGTTTAACTTGGAACAAACACTAATTAAAACATAAAACCACATCTAAACAGAAGGTAGATGGATTATTTACTCCTAAACAGAAACAAAAACAAAAAAACTAAAATAAAATTGGGTTGCCTCCCAACAAGCGCTATCGTTTAACGCCCCTAGCTAGGCATAAAAGCAAGGATAGATCTCGGTATTGCCATCTTTGGTTTTAGGGAAAAAGAGAGAAAAATTGTTATCTATGGAATTAATCTTTCTATTTTGAAAAAGTACATGGCCATTAATGGTTGAATAAAGATGACGTATATTGCGGAAATTGGCATCTAGGCTAGCCTTTATCTCTTTGATAGATTCGTTTTGGTAAGAAAGCAAAAGAGATGTGATTTCAACTTTCTCGTTAATGGGGTGCCCAAATATAGTTTTCATCTTTTCATAGGTATCTATGGGGTCCCCTTCAAGAAAACCCTCTTCAAAAATAGAATCCAAGACTTGTTTGAATGAAGCGGGCAACCCAACATAAAAGCTTTTTAAGTAAACCTCAATTTGATATTGAGGTACATAGCTAGCACGGATCCTTAAGAGCCTATCCCAAGCATATTTCAAAGATTCATCAAGTAAATAACGAAATATTCCAGAATCTTCTTCATCAAGATTACTAAGGTTTTCATTGATAATCCCGCCAGATTTTTCCATAGTATTTTTATTTATGAGTTTAGATAAGATAGCAGGATTGTCTAAAGCGCTAAAACTCGGGAGTGAAACCCCAACTCTTTTTGGTTCTGACATGGCGAGGAAAAGCGAATGAAAAGAGGCAAGCCGAAAAGAGAGGGCGAATAAAACGACAAGGGTTAAGTGGGGGAGAGGAAAACGAGAGGCAAATGGCAAATAATGTAATGTGGGAGATAAGGGATTTGTGATGGGTACTTGGTATGTTGACTTTTGAGTAGACCTCCCCGGCAACGGCGCCAGAAATCCTTCTTGCTACGTCTTGAGCTTGCGTTGATTTTCCCCGAAGAGGAGAGGATGATGCAGCAGAGTAGCGTAAGTATTTCTCTTAGTATTTGAGAACCAAGGTATCAATCCAGTAGGAGGCCACGCGCAAGTCCCTCGTACCTACACAAAACAAATAACTCCTCGCAACCAACGCGAATAGGGGTTGTCAATCCCTTCACGGTCACTTACGAGAGTGAGATCTGATAGAGATGATAGATAATATTTTTGGTATTTTTGGTATGAAGATGCAAAGTAAAATAAAAGGCAAAGTAAAAAAGAAAAAGAAATAATAAAGCGTAGGAAGATTAATATGATGAGAATAGACCCGGGGGCCATAGATTTCACTAGTGACTTCTCTCAAGAGCATAAGTATTCTACGGTGGGTGAACGAATTACTGTTGAGCAATTGATAGAATTGAGCATAATTATGAGAGTATCTAGGTATGATCATGTATATAGGCATCACGTCCGAGACAAGTAGACCGACTCCTGCCTGCATCTACTACTATTACTCCACTCATCGGCCGCTATCCAGCATGCATCTAGAGTATTAAGTTAATGAAAACAGAGTAACGCCTTAAGCAAGATGACATGATGTAGAGGGATAAATTCATGCAATATGATAAAAACCGCATCTTGTTATCCTCGATGGCAACAATACAATACGTGTCTTGCTGCCCCTACTGTCACTGGGAAAGGACACCGCAAGATTGAACCCAAAGCTAAGCACTTCTCCCATTGCAAGAACTACCAATCTAGTTGGCCAAACCAAACGGATAATTCGAAGAGACTTGCAAAGATAACCAATCATACATAAAAGAATTCGGAGAAGATTGAAATATTGCTCATAGATAATCTTGATCATAAACCCACAATTCATCGATCTCAACAAACACACCGCAAAAAGAAGATTACATCGAATAGATCTCCGCGAGAGAGGGGGAGATCATTGTATTGAGATCCACAAAGAGAGAAGAAGCCATCTAGTTACTAACTATGGACCCGAAGGTCTGAGGTAAACTACTCACACTTCATCGGAGAGGCTATGATGATGATGTAGAAGCCCTCCGTGGTGGATTCCCTTCCAATGAACTCGAACTGGCCCCAAGATGGGATCTCGTGGATACTGAGAAAGTTGCGGCGGTGGAATTAGGTTTTGGCTCAGATCTCGATCTGTTGAAGTACGAGGTATATATAGGAGGAAGGAGTACGTCGGTGGAGCTTCAGGGGGCCCATGAGGCAGGGGCGTGCCCTAGGGGAGGGCGCCCTCCACCCTCATGGCCGCCTCCCTCCTTTCTTGACCGAGGGTCCAAGTCTTCTAGATCTTATCTGATGAGAAAATCACGTTCCCGAAAATTTCATTCCGTTTGGACTCCGTTTGATATTCCGTTTCTTCGAAACACTGAAATAGGCAAAAAACAGCAAATCTGGGTTGGGCTTCCGATTAATAGGTTAGTCCCAAAAGTAATATAAAAGTGGAAAATAAAGCCCAATATAGTCCAAAACAATAGATAATATAGCATGGATCAATCAAAAATTATAGATACGTTGGAGACGTATCAATAAACCACATACAACAGTCATGTGGAATTGGTTCGATAGAATCACCAACCATTATCTATGAAGACAATGTAGCGTGTGTTGCACAGATGCAAACGGGATACATCATGAGTAATATCACTAAGCATATTTCTCCCTAAGAGGTTTTTTCCCCATAATTTTCAAAAAAGAGGGGAAATAAACATCTTGCAAGTCAAATCATGTGACAACCTTGCTGATTTAATTACCAAGTCTCTACCAAATTCTACATTCCATAAATATGTTCATGGGATAGGTATGCGACGACTTAGGGACTTGCAGGTGTCAGGGTTAGTCTCTTCTTGAGATATCCTTGTTTAATGACATCACATTATGCTATCTCTTTGTGAGTTTATGTTTCAGGTTCTCATCAAGTTTTCGTGAAGCACATTAGGAGGAGAATCCTTTTTTGATGATAGTGCTACCCCGACAATTGTGAGATGATTCTACATGGTCAAGCGTAGATCAGAGGGTGTTAATATTAAACTACAGTCTATAATTAAGGGAAATCTCCGCTTGCCCAACGGACAAGCGGTTGCACCCGTATGGACTCGCAACCGATGCCTCCTCCAGATCGTCATGTCTCTCCAGGAGATATATAAGCATCCTGTAAACATCGATCAAGACTGCTCAGTCATATTGATTCGAAACAATAGGAACACACAATCATATATTTCATACACCCTCCATCCTAGTTTATGAGGCACAATTTGAAAATCTCTGGGCCCATGGTTGTGGCTGATTGGCGTTAGATTTGGCTCTCCATCGCGCTAGAATAGGGGATGTTATTGATGAAATCAGAGAGATTGCGCCTAATTATGTGCTTAATAACTGCCTATGTCATTTACGGGATTAATTTCATCTGCAAAAGGAAAAAAAAACTATCATTAGAAATCATAAACATTCTAGTACTAAAGAGGCGAATGGAATTGGAGATGAAATGACTGAAATTCCAGCTCTCGAAGAATGGAACAAATAGAACAACAAATGCACCTATATAAGCCAAAATCAGTTGTGTATGAAAGTTCAAAATAAAGGCTCAAATTAATCTTGGTTAGATGAGATGATTCATGGTATGGGCGATGGAGATGGATCCCAAATCATCCATTGCCTAGTTGCAAAAATATTTCAGGTATACTATTCATTATCTTTAAGAGGATAAACTCGCCTAGTTCTGGGACTTTTCTGCCCGTGGGGAGGAGTGAAATAACCATGAATCTTTGACGCAGATTTCTCCTACAATATGCAAGCTCTAACTACTCATGTACGCGAAATTAAATAAATTCTGTCGGAGTAAATGACCACGGGTAGCCTAGCCGGCTCTTCGGGCGCTTCGAAAAATTATCGCCGATCGAGCCTCGAGCATCAATGAGGCCGCCTTCCCTTGGTCGGCTGTCTCTCAGGCCGGCTACCGGGAGGCGGCCCGACCCTAAACCCACGGGAAGAAAGCCACAAGCGGGCCGACTCCAAGAAGCCGGCCACGAGAAGGCCGACTCTAAGAAGCCGACCCCCAGCAGGCGGTCGAGATCGCACCCTCAAACTTTGCACCCACATAACGGCGATGAGATGGGGCGTGGCTATAGTGAAGCCTGACACCCTCGAATCCCGGGCGCCAAGAAGCACAAGTCGCCCGACGGGCGGCCATCACCGTCCGTGGCAACCATGTTGCCATGTTGACCATGACGTCACCCATGACAAGTTGTCAGGGCGGCCCGCAGGCGACGGGCCCCTTCGGTCAGAGAGATGCACGAAGGCGGCCAGGCCTCTCCCAGTCGGCCTGAGATATGGCCGGCTCCCATCAGCCGGCTTGCTCCTTCCCTCGAAGGAGGCGCCTCATTAAGGAGACAAGATGAGGTAAGGCTACAGTGATCGCCACCAGGCGGCAGCACTGTAGCCATTCTTACCTCGACAAAGCCCTCGTCATCAGGAGTGAGGCAATAGTAACCAGCCCCCGACAAGGCCCTCGAGCGGTGGGACCTGCTTATCGACCAGGAAGCCGGCAGCCGGCGGGACCCACCAGTTGGCGGGCCCCAGCAGCCACCGGAGAAGCCGACGAACATAGACACTGACAGCTCGGGCCCGCGCCCAGCCGGATTACCATTGTACCCCTGGGGGTAGGCCTATATAAACCCCCCAGGGCACCCATGCAAATGGTTGATCTCTTAGAGTTTTAGACACCACATAGAGGGAAGAGAAGAGCTAGCCTTGCCCTTCTTCTTCCTCTCGCCGAATAGCTCAAGGAGCCTCTTGTAGCTACTTGTTAACTTAGTGATCATGCGGAGACCCCGCAGAGCAGCAGTAGGGGTGTTATCTCCCTAGAGAGCCCCGAAGCTGGGTAAGATTCTCCGGCATGCATGGCTTCGCCTCATCCCGTTTCCAGGCACCGACGACGTCTTATTGGCTCCCACAATGATAAGCCACCCGTTGGCATATGTCGCACCTACCACCCGACATTTGGCGCCCACCGTGGGGCTAGGTGCACCGTCGTCCGGAGACCTATTCTGGAAGGGAACCCTCTTCCTTCCCAGCGAGCTTAGCCAGCCCGGCACGCCCGATGGCGCTTGCCCCAACGTGCTGCAAGGCGTCGCTGACGCCTGCGTGGCGAGCTGCCTCACCGATCTTCTTGGCGAGGCTCGCATCTCCGACGAGCCCGCATCCGACGCGGGCACAGGCTGCCCCGAGAGCCACCTCGTCAGCCTCCTCGACCAACTCCACGTCTCCAGCGAGCCCGCTGCGGATTTGGAGTCGGTTGGCTCCACCGACCCGATGCTTGTCGACTCCGACACAGCATCGCTTGACGCCTTCCCCACCAACGTAGTGATCTTCAACGACCCGCTCCCTCGAGCCTACAGCTGTGGCAGCGCCATCATCGAGGTCCTGATCATCAGCCATGGCGTCGCCTCTGGCGAGAACGCCCACGACGCCCTGCAAGCGGCGCTGCATGACTTGTCCGTCCCCCTTCCGGCCGACGCCGACGCCGAGACACTGGAGGCATGCCGCCTCGCCCTCATTGCGGAGGGCCAGAAGATAGCCTCCATGAGGAGCCTCACTGAGGCTCACCAGCGCGAAGTCGACCGCGCCGCCTTTGGCACGCCGCCTCCTGACGGGCCGAGCCAAATCAGCGTCATCAAGAAGCGTGGCGCAGCCATCGCCGACATGCTGCGAGCAGACCGCCCAGTCTATGCTACGCCGAGATCTCACGCCGCCCAGGCGGCCGTAGACGAGCTGAATGGACTGGGGGCCGAAGAACTCCCCTACATGACCAGACGCATCCAGAAGCTGATCGATGCGGCCGCACAGCGGCACGAAGCCGGCGTTCGCGCAGAAAGTCCTCCCCCACGTCGAGAGCACGGCGCGAAGTCACGGACGCCGACTGCGGGCAACACCCGCACAAGGCAAGAAAAGGAGCTGGCTGCCAGCCGTAGCCGGACTCGAATCTCCATCGAGCGCGACGCAGAAGGCCACCCTCGAGCCATGGAGCGACGAGGCAGTCCGCCTCCTCCCCCGCCTCGTGGGGAGAGATACCCCAGCCCGCCTGCCTGTCACGCATCCGACTCTCTGCGGCCGACTAGGCCGCCGCGAAGGAGTCGGCGAGAACGACGCCCGCCATTGGATCGACCGCCTGACGCGATCCCTGGCGCTAGAAGAAGAAGACGATGTCGGCCCGCCTTGCTTCGGCCCCCGCATCCGCGACGAGCCCTTCCCCAAAGGGCTCTCGCTCCCAAGAGACACGCCCAAGTACAGCGGCTCTGTGAAGCCAGAAGATTGGTTGATCGACTACTCCACTGCGATTAGCATAGCAACAGGCGTGTTGCCGTGAAGTATGTCCCTCTCATGCTCCAAGGCACGGCGCGTACCTGGCTCAACAGCCTCAAGCCTTACAGTGTCAACAGCTGGCTAGACTTCACAGAAGCCTTCATCCGCAACTTCACCAGCACCTACAAGCGGGCTCCCAAGCCCCGACAGCTCTCCTTGTGTGTTCAAGGGCCCAATGAATCAACTCGCGACTACCTCACGCGTTGGGCCGAGCTCCGCAATTCCTGTGAGGGGGTGCACGAGGTTCAAGCCATAGAGTACTTCACTGCCGGGTGCCGAGAAGGCACCCTCCTCAAGCACAAGCTCCTCTGCGACGAGCTGACTACCCTCGACGAGCTGCTGGTCATAGCAGACAAGTACGCCACGGCCGACTCTTCAATGAAGACTGAGCTTCGGGTAGACGCCTCTGGGAAGGTGCTCAATCCGGCTCCTAAGACGCTGGCTGGGGACTCCAGCCGACGCCCGTACTAGAACGACAACAAGCGCAAGGGCCCTATGCCACCTTCAACCAGTCGGCAGGTGGCCACAGTCGAAGATCAACAACCCGAAGGGCGGCCCGCGCCCAAGAAGCAGAAGGGCGGCAGGCCGGCTTGGGAGCCGGCTTTCTCCTACGAGCAAGCCCTTGATGCCCCTTGCAAGTTCCACAGCGGCGCGAAGCCGTCCAACCACACCACCCAGAAATGCCACTGGCTCACCGGAATCTCCAAAGGCGAAGGGCTGGTGCCGCCCCTGCCTGCTGGACAGCCGCCTCCGGCCCCTCAACGGCCGGCCGCTCGACCAGTGGTCGGGGTTGTTCAAGATGAGTTCCCCGACGAGCATGCCACCTACGTCGTCTTTACAAGCCAACCCAAAGACCGGCGCAGCCGGCGCTGACAGCACCAAGAAGGCAACGCGGTCGCCTCCAACAACCCTGAGTACATGCACTGGTCAGAAAGGCCCATCAGCTGGAGCCGGGCCGACCACCCAGAGGTGATGCCGTCTCCCGGCTCTTACGCATTGGTTTTGGACGCCACCCTCGCGACAGACAGGCGAGCTGCCCGTTTCTCCCGCGTGCTGATAGATGGCGGGAGCAGCATCAACATACTGTACCGTGACACCATGGAGAAGCTGAACATCTAGACGAAGCAACTCATGCCTAGTCGGACCGTGTTCCATGGCATCGTACCCGGCCTATCCTGCTCGCCAATCGGCAAGATCAAGATAGATGTTCTCTTTGGGGACAAGGATCACTTCCGCCGAGAAGCAGTTTGGTTTGAGGTAGTGGATTTGGAGAGCCCTTACCACGCGTTGCTTGGCCGACCTGCTCTGGCCAAGTTCATGGATGTACCCCACTACGCCTACCTCAAGATGAAGATACCGAGTTCCAAGGGCATCATCACCATAGCCGGCGACTACAAGAAATCCTCCGAGTGTGCAGCAACTAGCAGCCAGCTGGCCAAGTCCCTCGTGATCGTCGAAGAGAAGAAGATGCTGGATCGGGTCGTGGCCTTGTCCGGCAAGCAGCCGGCCCTGTCCCCTGACCCCAAGGAGTCTGATGCCCAAGGTTCTTTCCAGCCGGCCAAAGAAACGAAGACGATACCTTTGGACCCGGAGCACCCAGAAAGGTTTGCCGTCATTGGGGCGAACCTGGACAACAAATAGGAAGGCGAGCTCGTCGATTTCCTCTGTGAGAATCGGGACATCTTCGCATGGTCCCCCAAGGACATGCCGGGTGTTCTGAAGGAATTCGCCGAGCACAAGCTACACGTCAGAGCAGATGCAAAACCAGTCAAGCAGCCCCTCCGCTAACTGTCGGAGGAGAAGAGAAGGATTGTAGGAGAAGAGATAGCCCGGCTTCTGGCAGCCGGCTTCATTATGGAGGTGTTCTTTCTGGAATGGCTTGCCAACCCGGTCCTCGTGCTGAAGAAGAATAACAAGTGGCGCATGTGTATAGACTACACTAGCCTCAACAAAGCCTGTCCCAAAGATCCCTTCGCCCTGCCAAGGATTGATCAAGTGATAGACTTCACAGCCGGATGCGAGCTGTTGAGTTTCTTGGATGCTTACTCAGGCTACCACCAGATAAAGTTGAATCCAGCTGACCGCTGAAGACCGCCTTCATCACACCATTCGGAGTTTTCTGCTACCTGACTATGACATTCGGCTTGAGAAATGCCGGTGCCACTTTTCAGCGTTGCATGCAGAAATGCCTCCTCAAGCAACTCGGCAGAAATGCCCACGTCTATGTAGACGTATTGTGTTGAAGACGGAGAAGCGCGACACCTTGCTGGAAGACCTCAAAGAGACGTTTGAAAACTTGCGCCGGTTTTAGATCAAGCTCAACCCCGAGAAATGCATGTTCAGAGTACCAGCCGGGCCAGCTTCTAGGCTTCCTGGTCTCCGAACGCGGCATCGAATGCAACCCAGTAAAGATCAAGGCCATAGAGAGAATGGAGATACCCACCAAGCTATGAGACGTCCAAAAGTTTAGCGGATGTCTGGCCTCCCTGAACCGCTTTATCAGCCGGCTCGGAGAGAAAGCTCTCCCCCTCTACCGACTCATGAAGAAGACCACTCACTTCGAGTGGAACGACCAAGCCAACCAAGCTTTCCACGAACTGAAGAAGATGTTGGCCACGCCGCCTGTCTTGGCGGCACCGACTGAGAAAGAGACCATGCTCCTTTACATTGCCGCTACCAGCCGGGTGGTCAGCACTGTGATCATGGTTCAGCGCCCGGAAGAAGGCCGAGCTCAGCCAGTCCAGAGGCCGGTGTATTATTTAAGTGAAGTACTGTACACCTCGAAGAAGAACTACCCGCACTACCAGAAGATGTGCTATGGTGTGTACTTCGCCGCCAAGAAGCTCCAGCCCTACTTTCAAGAGCATCCCATCACGGTCGTGTGCACTGCCCCGCTCGCCGAGATCATAGGCAGCCAGGATGCATCCGGCCGGGTGGCAAAATGGGCCATTGAGCTGGCCCCTTACACGATCTTCTACTAGCCTCGCACCGCCATCAAGTCCTAAGCATTGGCCGACTTCCTTGTCGACTGGGCCGAGACCCAGTACCTGCCGCCGGCCCCCGACTCCACTCATTGGCGGATGCACTTCGATGGGTCCAAGATGCGCACCGGCTTGGGAGCCGGCATCATCCTCACCTCTCCCAAAGGCGACAAGCTCAAATACACATTGCAAATCCATTTTGCCGCCTCCAAAAATGTGGCCGAGTACGAGGCGCTCATACATGGGCTCCGGCTATCCAAAGAGCTCAGCATCCGCCGGATCCTGTGCTATGGCGACTCGGATTTGGTAGTCCAACAATCATCTGGCGACTGGGACGCCAAGGACGCAAACATGGCGAGCTACCGTTTCCTCATTCTGCAAATCAGTGGGTATTTTGAAGGATGCGAGTTCCTCCACATGCCACAGGCCGACAACGAGCAAGCAGATGCCCTGGCACGAATAGGCTCCACTCGACAAGCTATACCAACCGGCGTCTCTCTCCAACGCCTCCTCAAGCCGTCTATCAAGCCGTCTCCAGAATCCGAATCCATCTTCGTACCGCCTAACCCCGACGCAGTCGAATCCGGCTTGGGGAACCGAGCAGGCGGCTCTGGGACTTCAACAGGCGGCTCGGGGGCTGCCTTAGTCGCACCTGGCCCGGGGACTTCAGGCCCGGGGACTACGGCAGTCGGCCCGGGGACTGCATCGACGCAACAGGCGGCGGCCGACTCCAGCTCTTCACCACCCAGACCACCCGCCCTGGTCATAGTAGCCGTGTTGGCAATAGAAGAAGTAACAGCTCCATCATGGGCCCATCCCATCCTCAACTTCCTGGTAAATAGAGAGCTGCCGACTAACGAGATCTCGACAAGGCAAGTCCAACGCCGAGCCGGAGCATACACAATAGTTAACCGAGAGCTCATCAGGCGCAGCGTCACTGTAGTCTTCCAGCGCTGCGTCGAGCCAGAGAAAGGCATATCAATCCTCAAGGACATCCACCAAGGCGAATGCGGCCACCACACGGCCTCAAGATCACTCATCGCCAAAGCTTTCCGCCATGGATTCTTCTGGCCGACTGCTTTGGATGATGCCAAGGAGTTAGTTAAATACTGCAAAGGGTGCCAAGTCTTCAGCTCCAAGCAACACCTGCCAGCTTCTGCACTCAAGACCATTCCCCTCACCTGGCCTTTTGCCGTCTGGGGACTGGATATGGTGGGCCTGTTCAAGACGGTGCGCGGCGGCATGACACATCTGCTCGTCGCCGTGGACAAATTCACCAAGTGGATTGAAGCGAAGCCGATCAAGAAGCTGAATGGGCGATCGCCGTGACATTCATCGCAGATATTACAACCCGCACGGCGCATCACACAACATCATCACCGACAATGGCACGAATTTTTCCAAGGGAGCACCGACACGTTTCGCGCGACACGTGGCATCCGATCGACTTAGCGTCCGCTGCCCACCCGCATCAAACGCCAAATTGAGCGAGCAACGGCATCATCCTCTCCAAAGATCAAGCCCCGATTGGTCATGCTTTGGAGCGTTCGCCGGCTGTAGGCTCGACGAGCTGCCGGCCATCCTCTGGAGTCTGCGCACTACCCCGAACAAGTCAACCGGCTTCACCCCTTTCTTCCTTGTATATGGTGCCGAGGCTGTCATCCCAACTGACATCGAGTTCGACTCACCTCGGGTCACCATGTACACGGAGGCGGAGGCCAAGGAAGCACGAGAAGACGGCGTCGACCTGCTGGAAAAAAGCCGGCTGTTAGCCCTCAGCCGTCCGCTATCTATCAGCAGGGTTTGCGCTGCTACCACAGCCGGAAGGTCAAGCCAAGATCCATCCAAGAGGGTGACCTTGTGCTCCGGCTGATCCAGCGAACAGCCGGCCAACACAAGCTCTCGGCCCCTTGGGAAGGCCCCTTCGTCATCAGCATAGCATTAGGCAACGAATCCTATTACCTGATCGACGCGCAGAAGCCAAAGGCACGCAAGAGAGATGATTCCGGCAAGGAGTCGGAACGACCATGGAACACCAATCTTCCCCGAAGATTTTACAGTTAAAAAGCAGTATGTACCACGCTACCTTTTGTACTAAGTATGAGACAACGGGCCCCCCAAGGAACACTCGGGGACTACCCTCTTTTATCTATGAATGATGAGTATCATGCCTATGATTATGTTACTACATTCATTTTTCTCGTCCGGCACCGGGTTCGACCAGTCGACCCGGGGACTTGCCGCCTTGAGTTATATTCAAGTTCCACCTGCAGTCAGACAAGTAGTGTGCCGGCAGCCAAGCCATCTCTTGTCGAAAGCCGCAGCTCGAAGAATCGGCTGTCCGGCTGGCAAGAGTCAAAGGCAGGAAAGGATGCCCACATGAAAAACGGCTAAGGACTAACGAACTTATATAACGCAAGCCGGCTTCCCTCCCCGCCGACCGGCTGCCATAGCAGCCGGCTGGCCGACTTCCAATTCACCTTGCTACAATCTAAGAAAGCTCGAGTACTTGTCTTCCCAAAACGGCCAAGTTCCCCCCCAGCCACAGACTGCAGAGCAGCTGTCCGGCTGGGAAGGCGGCGACCAAGGGAAGGCGGCAAAGGAAACAGCCAAAGGATGAAAAGCAAACATGAATGGAAGCTAGACACATGCATGATTATATTTACACAAAAGGCCTTCGAAAGGCCAGCATTCAACATAGTTTGAGTACACCCCCAGTGGGTGGAACTGCGCAAATTTAATAAAATGTTGTTCAAAGAGTAACAAGCAGGAAAGAAAAGACGACAGATCAGGCCAAGGGAGCAACGGGCGAGTTGGGCAGGTTGGTAGAGACGGCAGTGCCGGCTGGAGGAGTGGCCGGCTGGCGAGTCTCGGCCTGATCATCACCTCTGGCAGACGGCGCGCTTGCACGCGCCTCGTTGCTGGAGGCACGATCAGGCTGAAGCTGGCTGGTCGCTTCACCGTCTGGCACGACGTCTTCGCCATCCCCCCCTCTTCGTCTTCACCCTCGTCGCTGGAAGCGATCTCCTCCGCTGAGTCTTCACCTTCTGCCGGGTTCAGCCCGAACCACTCCTCCAGCTGAGCGACGCCGTCATCATTTACCTCAGGAGCGAAGGCGCTGGTGTCGGTGTAGTCGGCGATCACCGAGGCGCGCTGGATGATAGCCGGCCGCACTGGCACCAGCTCTTTGTCGGCCTCCTGTCGCCAGGTGCTCAGCTGGGCCAAGCTCAGCCCAGGATACCAGGCTTGGACGAACTCCAGCGCCCGCCTGGCGCCGGACCGAGCTGCAGAAGCCTTCCAGGCCTCAAAATGGCCAACTGCAACCTCCAGCCAGTCGGAAGTTCGACTGGGGGTGCGGGGAACCGCCTCGCCGGGCCAAAGGGCGGCCAGCACTTGCGCCCCGGCACGCTGAAGACGGCGGAACATGCGGTGAGCCGGCTGCATACGGGCCTGAATCGCCAAAAGCTGCTCCTCAAGTGTCCGGCTAGCATCCGGCGCGATCTCAACCCCTGCCTGCCGGCGTGCATCGCGGTGGGCCTCGATGGCTTGGGTGGCGGCGACGGAGTAACCGGGAAAGTAATCTGCACAAAGAAGAAAGAAGCAGCGCAAAGTCAGAAGACAAATCAGATGACAAAAGGGCAGGCAAAGGGACGAAGAGGAAGGCGGCCTACCGTCGATCAAATCCTCAACCCGTCCGTAGCCCTCGCTCAGCGCTTGCTTCGCTTCAGCCCAGCCTGCCACCTCGGTCTCATATTCGGCTTTGAGGGCGGCCTCGCTGTCCTGCGCCGTCTTCAGGGCCGCCTTATGGCTCTCCTCCTGGTCGGCCAGTTTCTTGGCCAGGCGGTCACGTTCCTGGGCGAAGGCGTTGCACTCGGCTTCCTTGGCGCGAAGGGCGGTCTGGACCCCGCCTAGCTGCTCCCTCAAGTCGGCATTGGCCCCCGCAAATATGAAGAAGAAGAAAAAAGCAATAAGGAAGAAGTCGTTAGGAAAGATCCGACCCGACCGCCAAAGCATCGGCCGAATCTCGGGGACTACACCCAGCAGGCTTGACGCCGCTTCACGTGAGATAAAAATGAAGCACTTACTCGGCTCTCGGTCGATCGGTGGTCTTCGCTCATCTCCGGGCACAGGAGTTGAAAGCAGCCGCGCGGAGATTGTGATATTCCTGCAAATAGGACGGAGGTGCGAATAAGAACAAGACCACAACCGAAATCTACTAAGAAGTTCCAAGCCGCCTGCTTAGCAGCCGACTCGGAACTCGGGATTACTCGATGGGTACTGACGACGCGCCTACGTAAGAAATCAAGAAGCAATCAACGAAAAGCAGGAGGACTCACCCGAATGACCGTCCGCGTCGTGAGGAACTCTTGGTTGTACCGCTTCAACGTGGCGGCCTGGGCCTGAAGCCGGCTTCGGACCTCCTGCGCCGCCACGTTCAGCTCGGCCGTTCCACCGCTGGGTGTCCACTCAGATGAGCTGGCGCAGGCCGCCTCCAGATCCTGAGCCGACGAGCTGGCGCCCGCGGTTTTTTGCGGCTCCGGCGCTGAGGTCGCCTCCCCCGCGCGAAGACGAGGCGGCGACTGAACCACAAGATCCGCCCCCACGGTCGGCTCTCCTCCAGCCGGCTGCTCGGGCTGTACGACAAGCCGGCCGCCTTGGCCTGTTCCAGTCGGTGCCGACGGTGCCACCTCTCCCTCCAGGACGATCACGTCGCCCTCCTCCCTCTCCATCACCGGCCTGTCGCGGCCGGCTTCCTCCGACGGGGGCACTGGGATGTCGGGGGCCGCGGTGCGAAGAGGGATGACGAGCTGCGGAGGCTGGTTACGCCTAGCCTCCGTAGCCTCTGCCTCCGCCTGAGCCTTGGCCGCTGCGTCGGCTTGCGCCTCCGCCGACTTCTCCCTCGTCTCCTGGGCCGCCCTCCGCTCCTCCTCCTCCCGCTCCTCCCGCGCCTGCCCCGCGTTCCGCTCCGTCGCCTCTAGGAGATCGGCGTGGGGGTCCATGCGGCGGGAGCTTGCAAAACCTCCCGCCGCTCCGACTATGGAGGCGGCAAGGACCCGCTCGAGAGAGAGCGGGGCCCTGTTTGACAAAGTCAAGAAGAAGGCTTAGAAGAATATCAACCAAGGAGAAAAAAGAAAGGCGTGAGAAAATCGACACTTACGCCGAAACCGCCTGCGGCTGCTTCACCACCTTGCGGAAGCGAGCCGCCTTCGTGGCCGCCTCGTCCCGCTTGGTCGCCGCCGCGGAACCCCTGGGCTTTTTGGCCGACTGCCGAAAAGGGTCGGCGCGGCCCGGCGTTTCTGCGCGCCACCACGAGTAGCTGGCGCGGCAGATGGGCCAGCGCCCTGATGATCGGGCACCGGCTGACGACGTGGAATATCTTCGGCCTCGTCGTCGTCCGGCCAGTCCCCGAAGCCGGCTCCGAGCTCGTGGCCGCCTGCCTCACCGCCTCCTCCTACGACAGCGTCGTCCAGGGCGGCCGCCCCCAAGTCTGGATCGTCAAGGTCGTCCACCGTGCGGTCGGGCAGGAACTGGCGCTCCAGCCCTGCGGCCCCGGCCGCCGGTCGAAGAAGGGGGCCCTGCTAAAAACAAGCCGGCTGGTCAAGAGACGGCCGTTATGAACCCGACAACAAGAGAAGAAGGAAAGAAGGGAAACTTACCGTAGGAGGAGGATTGGCTCGAGAATACAGCTCCTTGCCGTACCGCCATTCCTCGGTGAGCTTGCAGTTGGAGATGTAGTTCACCATGTAAGATACCTCATCATGAGGCATCTCCTTGGTGCTCAGCCGACTTGGGTCGAAGCGGCCGCTCATCTGGCAGATCATATGCGGTCGGCCTTGGAGCGGGAGCACCCGGCACTCCACGAAGGCGGCCACCAGGTCGGCCCCGACCAGGCCTTCCGACTGGACCATCAACCTGAGTCGGGCGACGGCAGCAGCCCCAGCCAGAGACAGTGCCCTGGCTCGGTAGGACCATGAAGGCTGCCTCCCAGCCGGCGGGCCGGTTACGTAAGCCGGCAGATTGACGAAGTCACCTTGCGGGGCGACGTTCTTCACGTAGAAGTAGGATTGCTGCCAGAGCTTCACCGACTGGATCAGCGGGATGGGCGGAAACGGGTTGTTGTCGCTCGACCTCCGCATGGCGATGAAGGCGCCACATGGGGCGGGCACGCCCGCGGAGACGGTACCGAGCTTGCACTGAAAGAACTCCCCGCAGAGCTCGAGGGTGGGGAGGACGCCAAGAAAGCCTTCACATAGAGTGACGAAGGCCGACGGCAGCATCACCATGTTGGGGGTGAGGTGATGCGGCTGGAGATGGTAAAACTCGAGGAAGGCGCGGAAGAACCCGCTCGCCGGCAGGCCGAGGCCGAACAGGCAGTGCGAGCGGAAGATTACCCGCTCGTCCTCCTCCGGCGCCGACGAGACCTCCGTCTCCGACGCGAGGCGGGCCCGCACGTAACTCGCGCCCGGCAGCCGCCGCGTCTTGTGGAGCCAGTCGATATGGTCCTCATGGACGTTGGAACCATCCCAAGAGCTTGATAGCGCCATGAGGATGAGGAAGCAACGGGAAAGGCGCGGAGGCGGAGGGCGCGCGACCCTGCTGCAACAGAACTAGGGCAAGCCAAGTAGGTTGGCGGAAGGGCAGCGCGGCGGCGAGGCGCTACGGCGGCGGAGAAGAGGAAGAAGAAGAAGAAAGGGTGGAGCGAGGGCGAGCGTGCGAGCGTCTGCCGCTCCCCGTCCTCCCCCTACTTATAGCCCTGTGTGGCGTAGCCGAGGAGGCGAGGCATGGGGGGACGTGGGATTAACTGCGCCCACTCCCCCACGTCCCGCGATTATCGTGCCCTAAAGGCGTGCGGAAACTGCCGCTGGAAGGTGAGCGGTCCGTTCGGGCCGCAGAAGATCTGCACTTGGGCCGAGGCCTAGGAGTGGCGGGCCCCGGCCTGCGGCGACGTCCCGTCGCACACGTGGGCTGGCAGGCCCTTCCTGCTAACGGCTGCCATGTGGCGCGCGAGTGGCAGGCGGTCAGCGCGCAACTCGGCTCGCGTGCCATCTAGTTCCCGCCTTCAAGCTGCAAAGCCTCCCAATGACGACACACTTACTCAAAGCCGGCTCCTAGCTGCCGGCTCTTCAGGATAGGAAGCTAATCGAGCTTCTCGTCCTTTCTTCAGCCTCGAAGCCCAACCAGCTTCGGGGACTACTGTCGGAGTAAATGACCACGGGTAGCCTAGCGACTCCCCCTGGCGCTTCTAAAAAATTACGGGCCGATCGAGCCCTCGAGCATCCAAGGTGCAGGGCCACCTTCCCTTGGCCGGCTGTCTCTCAGGCCGGATACCGGGAGGCGGCCGGGCCCTAAACCCACAGGAAGAAATCCATAAGCGGGCCGACTCCAAGAAGCCGGCCACGAGAAGGCCGACTCCAAGAAGCCTACCCCCAGCAGGCGGTCGAGATCGCACCCTCAAACTTTGCACCCACATAACGGCGATGAGACGGGGCGTGGCCACAATGAAGCCTACCACCCCCAAACCCGGAGCGCGCATGGCCACAGTGCGCCGTACGGGGTGGCCATCACCCGTCCGGCGCGGCACTGTTGCCATGTTGACCATGACGTCCCCCATGACAAGCTGTCAGGGCGGCCCGCAGGCGACGGGCCCCTTTGGTCAGAGAGATGCCCGAAGGCGGCCAGGCCTCCCCCAGTCGGCCTGAGATATGGCCGGCTCCTAGCAGCTGGCTTGCTCCTTCCCTCGAAGGAGGCACCTCATTAAGGAGACAAGATGAGGTAAGGCTACGGTGATTGCCGCCAGGCGGCGGCACTGTAGCCATGCTTACCTCGACAAAGCCCTCGTCATCAGGAGTGAGGCAACAGTAACCAGCCCCCGACAAGGCCCCCGAGCGGTGGGACCTGCTTGTCGACCAGGAAGCCGGCAGCCGGCGGGACCCACCAGTCGGCGGGCCCCAGCAGCCGGCGGAGAAGCCGGCGAACATAGACACTGACGGCTCGGGCCCGCGCCCAGCCGGATTACCATTGTACCCCTGGGGGGTAGGCCTATATAAACCCCCCAGGGCACCCATGCAAAGGGTTGATCTCTTAGAGTTTTAGACACCACATAGAGGGAAGAGAAGAGCTAGCCTTGCCCTTCTTCTTCCTCTCGCCGAACAGCTCAAGGAGCCTCTTGTAGCTACTTGTTAACTTAGTGATCATGCGGAGACCCCGCAGAGCAGCAGTAGGGGTGTTATCTCCCGGAGAGCCCCGAAGCTGGGTAAGATTCGCCAGCGTGCATGTCTTCGCCTCATCCCGTTTCCAGGCACCGGCGACGTCTTATTGGCTCCCACAATGATAAGCCACCCGTTGGCATATGTCGCACCTACCACCCGACAAATTCCATTCGTCAGGCAAGCAGACCCCAACTACAAAGAGACACCTCTTCTCCATCCCCTATCGCAAGCCACATTGACCCGCTTGCTGAGCTCCATGCCCGGGCAAAGGGATGAGGGGCTGAGGGGTTGGATAGCCGGTAGCAGGAAGTTCTTGGTGATGCTACAGCGGGGGGTGGTAGGGTGTGGATGGTCGGAGGAAACCGTATGGCAAAGAGGACGCAAGAGACCATGGAGGCACAATGGGCGTGCGGCGGCACCATCTTGGAGCGGAGCGGTTGTAGGCATCGGGCCCCCTCTTTGAGTGGTGATGAGGTTGCCCATGCCAAAGCTGGATTCCGGCGGTACCCGGCCATGGGACACCATCAAGGCACTGCCGGCAAACGGCAGCACCGTCTAGGAACGGGCGTGTGGTGGTCCCCTATTTGATTGGTGAAGAAATCGCGCCTGCCGAAACATAATTCCGACGGTGGCACTTGAGATTTGAAGCGCTAAAGACCTCTCCAAATTCGCTCGAGGAAAAAGGTGATGCATCTGATCTGATCTTGTCTCTTAGACTGCCGCGTTCGTCACAGGACACAGAAGAGTAAACAATCACGGAGTGGTTGTGTTTGTGTACTAAAAAAGGGATCACGCTGAGGAGGAAACAACTTCAGTAACAGGATGCATACACAATGGTAATTGCTGATATGGCAGGACACGTTGATGTGGTTAGGCTGCACGTTTAGATAAATAGGACAGTGGGGGTGAATCTTTTAGGTATATAGGATGTGTCTATTGTCGTGGATTCAACACGACAGATGCCCTTTTGAAAGGACTTACATTTGGAGCCATCACACGTAGGTTAGCTCGAATGGGTTGAACGGGACAAAGGACACAAGGTTTACCCAGGTTCGGCCCCTCTCAATGACGTAAAAGGCTAAGTCCTGCTGCTATTTGTATTGCTTGAGTTTCGATTACAAGGGAGCGATTACGCTTGTCCTAGCTATCTGTCAGTTGTTTCTTGAGTTAACCCACCACCGGGTCTTGCCTTTATATACACAGGTCGAGGCCCGGCGGTTTACAAGAGTCCGAGCCGGATCACGCAACATGACTAGCTTGGTTTCTAAGTTGCCTTGCCTTACCAGGCAAGTCATCATCGGGCGGCTCATACTTCCGGATCTTGGGCCATCACCAAGCTTGCCTCTTAAGCCACCGTCTTCTTGGTCCTTCTTGGGCCTTCTTCATATTAAGTCGCCAAAGGTGTAACCCGGCCCCTCCTGGTCGGGTCACACCTCGTGATTATATCCCCAACATTAGGCCCCAGATTGATTTGAACTTGTTCATGTCAATCTTCAGTTGGCGAATTGTCTTCCAAAGGTTAACCTGGAATGAACCACTACAACCCGCCATGACATCATGCAAACTGAATCATTGTAACCCGCCAGGACATCATGCACATCAAATCGCAATGGATACTTTGTATTAATTGGTCCTTTTGACAATCGAGGCGCCTGTACTAGTGAGATAATCATGTTGCCTCCTCGATTTCCACGCATGCCGTTTTATCGTTTCCTTATATATAGGGATGGGGGTCCTTTTTCATTTTTACCCCCGCCTCCTTCTATTCTTATTCTTCTCCCGACGACCACCGCTGCCAGTGCTCTACCACCCAGTCGGCCATCGCGAACAACTCCATCCAGGCCACTGCATCAACCTGATCGGACCAGAGCACAACAGCGCACTCTCGCTCTTCACCAACACTTTCAGGCACTCCTTCTCCCCTTTCTCAGATCCACATTAGTTAGATTAATCTTGTTCATAGGCTTCGTCCGAGTTCTTCAGAGCTCATCCCAATCCTATCATCTATTGCTTGAGAACATATAACTTGCCACGAAAATCAAAACATAGGGAGTACAGCGGTAGCTTTTATCCCTTCCTTCATATCTTGTGTAGATCCCATCTCCTTAACCAGCCAAACGATTAGGTCTTCAGTTCTTCCACCGCCATGCTTTAAGTTTAGCCATTTTCTTTCTATTTTCCGAACTTTCGTAGATCCAAAATTATAGGCACGATCTGTGAAACTTGTTTGCCCCACACTTAGCAAAATTTCAACAATCCTGGATTTCGTAGACAACTGATAGATGGTTGACCCGCCGTTCATTGTTCAGGCAGCTTACAAAATCAACTTTGCACTCTGCCAATACTTATCTCATTTTAACCACGAATCGGTAACCTGTCGGTATCTCTCCGACTTATCCATATAGCTTATAACCTTTTCCATAACTCGCCAAAATGATTATCCCTTATAACCAGGACTTGTAACCCGCCAGTGTATAGCTGGCTTCTTTGCGCAGTTTATTTTTACTCATCATTGGGCGGCTTAACATCATAATATTAACCCGCCAAATCTTTATTCTCAGGCATCCACTGCCAAAAATGACTAAGTCAACCACTTCTTGCGAGTGGGTTGCTTCTACTGTCACTGAACAATCTCTCAAGGAGTATGTCAAGATGGGCGTTTTGCCAGCAAAAAACGTCATCCACTGGCGAGTTCCAGGAGCTGCGTTCCGCCTCAACCTAAAGAAGGCGAGGTTATAGTCTTTGTAGATCACCTCCTCCGTGGTTTCTCACCACCCGGGTAGAAATTCTTTTAGGACATTGTAAACTTCTACAAGCTGCACCCCCAAGATATCGGCCCCAACTCTATTTCCAAAATATGCAACTTCCAAGTCTTCTGTGAGGTGTACCTTCAAGAGGAGCCCAGTCGTGATTTATTCGGAGAATATTATTACTTGAACCGCCAGACCGATATGACAGACGGGCCTAGCCTTGAACTCGGTGGGATTTCTATCCAGAGGCGAAGGGACGTCGTCTTCCCTGCAGCTGCACTACCCAGTCACCCCAAGGACCGCAACCAGACTTAGTTCTATTGCCAAGACACCTCTCCAGCGGGTGAAAATCCTCTACCGTGTTTCCGCACCTGCCGGCTCAGCCCTAGACATCCACTCCCCGACCGGATCACTGCTGCAGAACGAGCCAAGTACATGCCTACCTCTTCAAGAATAAGGGCCTTATTAGCCAATGGCTTAACTGGTGTTGACTTGGTCCGGTGTTGGCGCCTGGAGAATCTTGCCTTTGAGACGCCGTACCGGCTTAATGTACCAATACATATGTGATGTGAAAGACCCACAGTGATATAATCAAACACATCTTGAGGACCTGGAAATCAATGAAATGACCAAGTCAGTGCTCGGGGAGACCCTCGAAAGCTACAGCAAAATGGGACTGAACCTTTTCTATGCTCTCAATCCCGCTCCCAACATAAGTATTTCAAGTCCTTCTTTTAACTCATTTATCACTTTCTAATAAACTGCACATATTCTCATTGTCATTTGTGTTTTTAGGCCGAATCTCCCTTCTGGAACAAGAAACTGCAGGATAAGCCGGCCAAAAAAGGCCAAAGTAAAGTCCAAGGCTCCAAAAAAGATGAAAGGAAAGAAACAGGATGCTGAAAACTTGTTTTCCCTTGACAACGAGTCGGAGGTAGAACTTGATTCTCTTAGCTTTCTTTTTATGCAACTTATTGACGCTGGCTCCTCTCAAGACGATGTGGAGACCAGCCATGCAGACGTTGTAGATGTAACTAAAATTTACTCCAAATCAGAGCCCTTGCCAAGAAAGAAAACTCGGCAAGTGACCCGAAAAATAAGATTTTCCCACCTTCTTGCTTTCTTGGATCCCGATTTTATTTTGAAGAAACAACAGCACGAGGCCAGGAGTCAGACTCGGAGTGATGGTGACACAGAGCTGGTTTCTGACTTACCAAATACTCCAGCCCCTCGCAAGCATCAACATGAGGTGCTACATGATCCAGACTCTCTAACTCAAATTATCAGAAGACACCTCCGTCGTCTGGCGACTCTTCAGGAACCCAGATGCCCGTCTTCAAAGTTGCCCAAGGGTAAGTACTTCCATTTGTCTATCAATTGATTTGTTATGTCATACTTATATATTTTGTATCTTTGTTCCAGAGGCGTGGCAAAAGCCGATAAGAAGCAGAAGCTTGGCGGGTCTTCGAAAGATCCTGAAATTGCTCAGCCAGAGAAACAGTCTACCGACATCTCTGAGGCCCCCACTCAAGACCTAGAAGAACCCATGGATGATCCACCACCAACAGTTGATGCCATCCTCCCTGAGCAAATGGACGCAGAGCTTAACCCGGCGGCCAGCCATGACTCGCCGAACCCTAAGCCGCCAATTCTCCTCAAAAGCCAGCTGAAGAGATCCCTCTTGACAAGGACTCTAGAGATGTGACCATCATTGGGACAACTTACGCTGCGGCAGGTGCTTCCACAGTTTTGGCCAAACATGACACCAAAGAAGAATCTCATTCTTTGGATAAAGGCAAGACCAAGCTGGATTTGGAAAGGTATGCCACCTTCAGCGCAAGCGACATCCATGCAGAGTATCTGAGTCGCCTTCACACTAGCCGTGATTTAGAAGCCAACTTAGTGAATCTCATGAAGGAGCGCTATGAGGTATGATACTAATCCCTTTCCATATGGACTTATATAGCCGCCAAGTCTTAAGTATAAGAAAATATTGTCTTTGCTTAAGACTTAAAAAAATATTATCTTTGCTTAATTATAAGAAAGATGAGCTGGGTCTTCAAATTTTAAGCTTGAAAGAACCTTGTGTAACTTCAATAATTTCATAGAAACAAAATGATGCATACTCACAATTATTCCTAAGATTGAAATATGTAGCCGCAAAGAGCGGCATATAGGAGGTCACCAGAAGGAGCACCCCTTGCAATAAATCGCAGCGAGCAACAGGGCGAATTCGTTTGCTGCTTCGGCCACAGCAGGCCAACTGTATCTCTATTTGACGCAAGCAGGTCGACTGATGGGCCGGCCCATTCATCAGTTATGTGAACCTGATTTTTATTGGTTTTTTACTGCTTCTAGAAGTTTCCAGTCTGTTTTTCTATTTTTTTTCTCGTTTACTTTTTTAAATATGTTCAGAAGTTAAAATAGAAAAACTGAAATTAGAAAAATGATGTACATTCAAAATATGTTCCCTTTCTTTAAAATATGTTTGGGAAATTCATAAAATGTTCGCCCTTTTAAAAAGTCACTGAATTTTTTTAAAAAATTGTGTTTTCAAAAAATGTTCACATGTGTTAGAAACGTTCAGAATTTCTAGAAATATTCATATTTTCAAAGATTGTTCACAATTTTCAGGAAATGTTCCCTTTTTCGGAAATGTTCACTGAATTTTTTTAAAAAATTGTGTTTTAAAAAAATGTTCACATGTGTTAGAAACGTTCAGAATTTCTAGAAATATTCATATTTTCAAAGATTGTTCACAATTTTCAGGAAATGTTCCCTTTTTTCCGAAATATTTTTTTATAAACAACAACGGAAGTAAACCGCATGCTACGGTGTTGCCGTATTGCTAAAGCACGTACAGAAAAAAAAGGCAAAAAATATAGTGAATGTCACTTAATGTGCTGACCCGTTCACTCGCGCATGTACGATTGAGGGGCTATTGACGCAAAATGCGTCATATAGGAGCTCCCTAAAGACAGAGCAGAGGAGGCTAGAAGCGATCGCTGGACGTTCGTCTACTCCAAACCACAAGCGCGAGACGACCCGTGTTCCCTAGCTTGGACACTGACGCAACACTAACAACCGGTGAGGGAGAGCGAAATCACAAAGAGAAATGGTGTGCCAATCAAGCCGCGGCTCTTGCGAGCGGCAATGACATTACAAAGCGCAAGCGTGGGAGCCTAGTGATTTTCAAGAAACTTGTTTCAAGCCATGAAATTTTGGAAATTACATTTCCCCGTGTCCAATAGTACGATTTATTCTCTCTATTGTACTTATGTTGTAACGCAAAATTATATAATATACCACCATGTATAGATTCTTTGTGCAGTTAATTTTACCTGTAGATCAGCCGCTAAGCCATAGTTTGTCCAGATGAACTATTTAGATCTGTTGCGGCGGTTTATAATAATGGTTGATGGGGCGGGCCGTTGTTTACAAATAATACTCCCTTCGTTTTTATTTAGTCCGCGTATTAGCTTTGGTCAAATTCAAGCTTTGTAAAGTTTGACAAAATTTATAAACAAAAATCTTAACATATATAATAATAAATTAATATCACTAGATTCATTATTGAATGTACTTTCACATCATATAAATTAGTTATGGTAAATATTTATATATTTTTCTATAAATTTGGTCAAATTTTACGAAGTTTGACTTCAGTCAATCCTAATATGCAGAGTAAATAAAAAGGAGGGAGTAATTCAAACTTTACGCGAGTGTGGCTGAACATTGGTGGTTGGTTGTTTACCCCTGAGTGCCGATGGTACCGTTGCGCCGCTCGTATTTAGTGCCCTCTGTTTCAAAATACCAATCATGTTAGAGGTTTCGTTAGGAGAAGCCTTGTGTATTTAGTGCCCTATGTTTCAAAATGAGTGAAGTGCACTGTAGGTCCTCGAACTATTTCAGGGGTGTCACGTAGGTCCTCGAACTATGAAAATTGTCATCCAAGTCCTCAAAGTGCAGTAACTGTGTCATTCGGGTCCAAAATCTCCCTGACCCCCTCTAACCGGCCAGCTGGCGGCGTTAAACATGAACAATGAAATAGTGAACTGTGAACACTAAAACAGCGTTAAGTTCCGAGCATCATTTCTGTACGTGATGAACAGTGTATGATGAACAGTAAAATAAAAAAAAATCTGAAAACCTTTGACATCAAAGATACCCAGGTGTATGAACATTAAAATGTTCATTAATTCAGAAAAATGTTCGCGAATGATGAATTTGGAAAAAATATACGCGACTTTAAAAAAATGTTCGCGGACGATGAATTTGGAAAAAATATTCGCGACTTTAAAATATGTTCGTGAATGATGAATTTGGAAAAAATATTCACGACTTTAATTAAAATGTTCGTACCTTTAAAGAAATGTTCGTGAACGATGAATTTGGAAAAAATATTCATGAATTTTAAAAAATATTCATGAATTTTAAAAAAATATTCACGACTTTAAGAAAATGTTCGTGAACGATGAATTTGGAAAAACTATTCGTGAATTTAAAAAAATGTTCACTAACATTTTTTTAAAGTCAAATATATTTGTGGTCCGCGAACATTTTTTTAATGTCGCGAACATTGTTTCCATGCCTGCGAACAATATTTGTGGTTCGCGAACATATTTTCAAATTTATTGTTTGTGAACATTTTTCTAAAGTTGCGAATAACTATTCCATATTCGCGAACATTTTTTTGAATTAGTGAACATTTTTAATGTTCACGCACCAGGGTATCTTCAATGCCAAAGAATTTCAGATTTTTTTGATTTTTACTGTTCATCACATACAAAAATGATGTTGGAACTGGAACGCTATTTTACTGTTCAGTGTTCACGGTTAACGGCGCCAGCTGGCTAGTTAGAGGGGTTAGGGAGATTTTGGACCTGAATGATGCACTTATTGCAGTTTGAGGACCTGGATGACGATTTTCATAGTTCGAGGACCTACATGACACCCCTGAAATAGTTTGAGGACCTACATTGCACTTCACTCTTTCAAAATATCAATCATATTAGGTTTCGTTAGGAGAAGCATTGACCAACAATTACTCTATCAATATGAACTTTATTTTGACAGGAAATTGATATAACTGTATTCATCTTTCAAAGTAGTAGTATATTTTTTGTGGCTACGATTTTGTAACACAAACGTTACATGGAGTGATAGTTTAACTACCGGGCAAAGGCTTGTCCTAACAAATCCTAACTACTCGGCAAAGTGCTCGACTTCACCAGTAGCGGTGAGATCTTTCTATTCACTGCCAGCTTGTAGATCGTTTTAGCAAACATTTGTTTCCTTTCTTTGAAAAACAGCTTGAATGTCCGCTTACACATAATTACGCTGTCTCTGTCTCTCTATTCCCCCACCACTACTAGAAAAACCCCTACTAATGGCGCATCTATTTTGGCTATTAATGGTGCATCTGTGGTGCGCCATTAATAGCACGCCATTAGTAATTTTTACTAATGGCGCACCACCTGGTGCGTCATTAGTATCTGGTATACTAATGGCGCACCACATAGAAGTGCGCCATTAGTAACATTTTTTTTCGAATTTTTTTTAAAATTTTTTCAATTTTTTTTTAATTTTTTCCAATTTTTTTAATCTCTCAGTTCACTATGGCTTAATCTCGGGTCAATATGCTTAATCTCAGGTCAAATCGCACTCCGTGGTCAAACTTCCCGAAAGGTCACCCATCCTCACACTACTCCAGCCCAAGCACGCTTAACTTCAGAGTTCTATCCAACCCCAGCAACAACTCACTTCACAGACACTTGTTGATATATCTAGCATATCAATCCTGTTATACCTTATTGATGTCTAGGACTTTGTTCATGTTAATGACTATGATGAAATTTTGAAAAATATTTCAAACTTCTCGATCATATTACGTATTATTTTTTGAAAAAAAATCAATTTTTTTTTGAAATTAGTAATTTTTTTCTGTTACTAGTGGCGCACCACATCCACGGTGCGCCACTAGTAAGTTTGAAATTTTTTGAATTTTTTTGCCGCTAGATCTTGAAAGCCCCGTAACTTTTTTTCTGTTAGGTTTTGGGGATTTTGAATGTTTAACGGGTTCCCCGTTAAATTTGGATGTAACTTTTCGAGTAGATGATTTTTCATATAAAAACTTTTTCATCCGAGTTAGTATGCAAAAGTTATGCCCATTTTACAAATTTCTAGAGATTTTGCAAATGAAGTCGAAATTCATATTTGCAAATTTTCCCAACAACTAGACCACATATCACATGGGAAACTTATTTTCTTTTATTTTTTGACATTTTCATCATTTTCTTTTATTTTTTTAAAACTAAAAGGCGATCGGGGATGCATTCGGTGGAAGGTGGCCAAGTTACTAATGGCGCACCGTGGGAGTGGTGCGCCATTAGTAGTTGAACTACTAATGGCGCACCACTCCCACGGTGCGCCATTAGTAACTTGGCCACCTTCCACCGACGACGCACGTGGAAGGTGGAAGGTGGCCAAGTTACTAATGGCGCACTGTGGGGGTGCGCCATTAGTAGTTGTTCAACTACTAATGGCGCACCACTCATGGTGCGCCATTAGTAGTTTTGAAAATATAATTAAAAAAATGATATTTTTTTTGATTTTTTTTTAAAAAAAACTTAGTAATGGCGCACCTGAGGAAAGTTTAACTAGTAATGGCGCACCACTCCAAGGTGCGCCATTAGTAACAAAAAATTTTCTTATATTTTTTTCCCAAACTACTAATGGCGCACCACACACCAGGTGCGCCATTAGTAGTAGACATGGTACGCCATTAGAATATACTAATGGCGCACCACATCACAGGTGCGCCATTAGTAGCCATTACATCTATAGCCCTTTTTGTAGTAGTGCACTTTGCATGCCGAGATCAAATCACGATCTTTTGCACGTCGTTGTGCAAGGGCACCCACATATGTGAAGAAGAATCCACGTTTTGGTTCTCTCCGATCGACATCCGAGACCGATCTAAGCCGACCTCCTGCTTCTGTACGTCGTGTCCATTGACTGTTGTTATATATTCCATCTCCACGATCATCCGTCCAAATCACGGTCGAGATTAGGACTGTAACCGAGAAACGGGCCTAGTGCTACTACTTTTCTGTTGATTCTGCATGCACTGACCGCGTGCTGCGCTTGAGGCCGGCCGGGGAGATATATACAGCCGAAAGAAGAAGAGATCATATGCTAAAGCAAGCGTGTGCATGCACCCTACCCAATGCTTTGGACCGATCGACGATGCCACGATGGTGCCCATCTTTTTCTTTACCATGGACCCGAGATTAGCACTACCATGATCGACACCGACTGCAGCGAGGGCACTGCTATCATTATGTACGGAGTAGTTCTTTTCAGTATCAGTAAAGCGTCTTCTTTATTAGGACATGACATGGTAGGAATATATAGTAGACTATCTTCTCTTCTCTTTTGTAGGCACCCGAAAGTGCTGATGCGCTCCCACTTTCGCGCCGCTAATTAACTCCGACGTGACGTTTCAGGCGCCGCGCATCCAAATCCTAACGGAATCGGTTCGCTGAAAATTTTGGGTGGTTTTGTGTAGCTTGAGCTACATGGTACCCCTTATCTTAGCCATTCATTTTTGCACCGCGATCCATGCAGGCACATTTGTCATTTTTGTTTCTCTCAAACGAAACACCTTATAAACTTCAAACTTTGCAGGACTAATTACTATGTGGGAAAAAAACTTTCACATTTTTTTCATGCATTTAAAATGCTAAAATTTATTTTTTAATAAAAAAAATCCTCATATTGTACATTTATGTTGGTCCAAAAAATCTTAAAGTTTTTTCACACATTGAAGTTGTAAACTTTGAAGTCCATATGTTCTTTCATTTGAGAGAAACAAAAAAGAGAAATCTTCTTGGTGCAAGTTAGTTGAGTACGAATCTCAAAGCAATGTTGAAGGGCTGAAGATACGAGGTTCCATGTAGCTCGACCTACAGAGGAACTTTACCCGCATTTAACTAGCCTTTGTATTTGCTTCTAATGGTTGTCTTCTTTAATTTTTGCAGGTGCCTAATCATTGTTGCTTACTCTTGCTATCATAGTACTAATTAGGCCTGCATCCATGAGGGAGGTGTACCAATGGCATGTGCCAACTCATGAGACCACTGTCAATAGCATTTTTTTTTTGCTTAATCTTCTTGGAGTTTGTTTGACTGTTGTAGATAGAATATGGTAGGATCGTGCCATAAGTAAAATTTGTGTAATAATATTATCCTTAAACAAGAAGCAAAACAGAGCGTTGACAAGATGAAAAATTTAAACAAGTGCAAACTTTTAAAAATATATAAGGAATAATGAATTGAGAGCATTGATATTGTCAAAATAATAAAAATAGAATAAATAAATTAAAAAAGCGACGCCAGAAAAATGCGCATAATTTGCACAGGAATTAGACCTTTTACATATATGCAAAAGCAAGCATATAGTAGTATAATTCTAAGATTATGGCTGTGTGCATCATGTGACGCAGAGGCTGGGTACTCCTCCTTTCAAATAATAATAATAATTTTAAGACGCCAATACAATTTGCACAAAAATTGCATAAATTCTAATTGTATATGTCTATATTATACCTAGGGTTCATGTTGAAAATTAGTTATCTTTTCGCTGGTAGGAAAATTCTTATAGGAATTTCGCGTTAGTGGCGCCGCTAATTTCTGCGACACGGTGCAATTTTCGCAAAATAGCAGTGGCGTCAGAAATTCTGTAATGTTGATGTTATCGAGATATTATAGGCGTGCCAAAGAACATCAACATCGGTAGTGGGTGGGCTATAGCAGACCGACCACCACACATGTACCAGTGGCGTCTACGGACCACCACAGATGTACTAGTGGCGTATGTGGTCCCCAACATCATTCAGTTTACATCAATTAGTGGTGTCGGTGCGACGATTGAACGTGAATATTTTTAATGCTAATTGTAGCGCACGCCCTCTCCTCCCTGCGCCCCCCCACAAAAAATCCATCCGACCTTCTCTTCCCCGCGTAGTTGTCGCCCCCTATACTATCCAAATTCCACTTCATTCTGCCCCCTACCCGCACAACCACCATGTGCGCCACCACTGTCATCCTCCTCCCCGGCCGCCGCTGTGCTTCTCTACACGTTACCCGGGGAACAAGATAAAAAATTAAAACAAATACAAACTTTTAAAAAGACATAAGGCAGAATGAATTGAGAGCATTGATATTATCAAAAATAATAAAAATGAAATAAATAAATTAAACAAGCATGACAAGAAAAATGTGTCAATTTGCACAGGAATTAGACCTTTTACATATATGCAAAAGCAAGCATATAGTATTTTAAGATTATGGATGTGTGCATCATGTGACGGCGGGGTACTCCCCTTTTCCAAAAATAATAATAATTTTAAGACACCAATACGATTTGCACACAGATTGCATAAATTCTAATTGTATATGTCTATTTTGTACCTAGGATTCACATTTAAAATTAATTATCTTTCTACACGTTGAACGTAAAATACATCTTACAATGATGGTATCGTCATGCATAGATGCGTATGCAGGGCGCACAGACACGCACAACACACAAAACACATGCACACACAGAAAAAACACACATATACATGGACGCACACAAACGCCGGTACACACATGCACACACACTCACACACGTAAAATACTGACACGTAGGAAAGAAAAGAAAAAAAACAGCTCGATCACCACTCCCTTGTACGAAAACCAAAATTGTAAAAAAATGTCATGTTGTAGATAAGAATAGACAATGTTTTAAAAAATATCAGAATTAAGAGGAAAACACACAAAATGCCATGATAGAAGCAAGAAAATTGCCATGCATGGCAAACTAAATTTGCCATGATCAAGCAATGCAATTTGCCCTAGCTCGGGAATTAAATTTGCCATGGATGCAAAATTTGCTATGGTCCAGTAAAAGTAATTTGCCATAACTATAAAATTGAAATTGCCATGAGATCTAAATTTCCACGTATGAGAGAACAAAATTAATTTGCCATGGATGGACGACGCGAGGTTGTGTGGCTCGTGACCAAGGGCACGCGCTTCATCGTCACCTACTACCTGCGGCAAGGCGCCAGGGAGTTTGTCGTGCCCACGCAGGATGTGGAGGATGCGCCGGTCGTCGCCTAGAAGCCCGGCGTGCAGGCGCGCACGAAGTTCGTTGACACGGAGGAGCGCCGCTCTGAGTGGATCAACGACGTCGTCATGGCCACCGAGCCCTCCATCTGGTGCATGCTTTGAGGTACAACATGCATCCATCTCTGTAGTCAATCCATCTTGTTTTGTGGATCATTGTTGAAGCGGCAATTGTGTGGTTGATTGATCCAGTTTGTCTCTGTTTTTCATTCAGTAACTACAATGTTTCTGCTTTCAATTGTTGTGCTCTGCCATTCAATACAACTCTATGAGTACTAGAGAGTGGCAAGCAATTCTGGACGTTTGTAGTTGTTGCTAATTCATGCATAAGTAAATCTCCAAATCTAATCGATCGATCAAGACTGTCTTTGTTTGGTTCAGTATTGCCATGTTCAGTTAACTGTCAGAGCAGCTAGAGTGATTGATCAGGTCCATCTCTGGATGTTTGGTTTGTTATTGCCATGTTCAGTAAACAAAGGAGCTAGCCAGTGATCGACCAAGTCCATTTTCTGCTTTGTTATGTTCAGTACTTCAGTATACATCGGCATGCATGTATGGTTCAATTTTTTTGATAGGTTATGAATGAAGAGCGGCAAGCAATATTCGACTAATAATTGAATAGGAACTATGTTTATCCACTTGTTACTTTTAAGCAAATAACCCTGGCAAATTTAGTTTACGAATCATGGCAAATTTCATTAATTAACCATGCCAAATTTATTTCTCACAAGGCCTAAACCTTCCTGTAATCTCTGGAGCTTCGTCAGATTCAATCATGGTAAATTTAGTATTTGACCCTGGCAAATTTAGTTCACAGATCATGGCAAATTTTAGATTCTCAATAATTAACCATGGCAAATTTACTTTTCACTAGTCATGGTAAATTCTGTAATTTTCTATGGTAGCTTTTAGTTCAGACGTTATGGCAATTTTTTAGTTTCATGTATTGCATGGCAATTTTAGTAAGCAAACTTTTTAATGACACAACATAAACCAATGATATTTTTGCCATGGCAAATTTGTGCTCTACTTTAGTTTCTTTCACCCATGGCGTTTCTTGCCATGATTTGCACATGATTTCATCATAATGATAATTTATACTTTCAGTGTTTTCATAACATGGCAAATAATTTTGTATTATATTGATGGCAATTCTTTTTCATGTTCTTGCCATGTTCATTTTTTAAAGTTCTCGTACTATGTGTACATAGCATAGCATTTTCTATATTTCACATGGCAAGTTTAGAAACTATGACTATACCCATTTTGTAAAGTTTGCAATGGCAAAAAAATTCCATGTTTATTTGTCATGGTAGAGAAACATAACCATATTTTCCCATCAAGTTAACATGATGTATGCACAGGTGCCATGGGACAACAATTTTCTTATAGATGTGTTGCCGTGGAACTAAAAGATTGTTTCTGTTGCCATGTAATTTTATGATGCGTTGCCATGTAATTCGGTAATTTTATATATGTGTTTGCCATGGCAACCAGAAGATTATGTTGCCATGTAAATTTGTTAGTTTTGTAGAGGTGTTTGCCATGGCAACTAGAAGCTTTATGTTGCCTTGACAGTAACATTTCATTATGGCTTCTACCCTATCTAACCAAAAATGTTGCCATGACAACTACATATTTATTTGAGAAGATGCCTTTTTTATCTTGTAGATTTGTTTTTGCCATGGCAAAATTTATGAGAACATGGCAACAATCATGGCAAATTTGCTATTTTGCCAATACAATGGCATTTTTTATTCTCAAAAATCTGAATGTTGCTAACTCTTTTACAATTTTGAGAACATGGCAAATTTACTTTGTAGCATGGTAAATTTAGTTTTATAGCCATGGCAAATCTTTTATAGCCCTGGCAAATTTACCTTTTTTTATTTTGCCATGGTAAATTTATCTTTTTTATGTAGCATGGAAAATTTACAACCTTGTTTAGTAAAAAGTTGCCATGGCAAATTGGTTTGCATTCTTTACATATCACTCTTGCCATGTCAATCCACTATGTTTTATAATTTGACATATATTAGAGATCTCTAAAAAATACCATGACAAATGATCCATAATTCATACCCATTTTTCCTACATTTCTCATGAATTTATACATCATTCCATTTCAAATTCCATGGCAAATCACTATGGCTGGACATCTCTTGCCATGGCAAATCACCATCAATTGACATGGAAAATTTACAATGTGTCTTAGCTACCATTCATTTGTTTCAGTAAATAGTTGCCATGTTTTTTATATGAATTTGCTACAATTTTTCATAGACCATGGTAGTTGCTATTCATAAACCATAAAAATTATTTTCTCTCGCAACATAGCAGAAAAATTACTTTCTATGAGACCATGACATTTTAAGTTCATGGTGCATGGCATTTGTAGTTTATGCATCATGGAAAGTTATCTCCCTTTGGCAACAACAGCAAAAAAGTTACTTTCTAATGGAACATGGCAACCTTAGTTCACGGAGCTTGGAAAATGTAGTTTATGGGGCATGACAAATTCTTATATTGTTACACCCATGTCATTTTAACTACATACCCCATGACAAATTTACTTTCAAGTACATTGAAATTTTTACCACATAGAATGACAAATTAACTATACAACCTATGGCAAAATTAAATCATAGCCATGGCAACTAGAAGATTATGTTGCCATGTAAATTCGTTAGTTTTGTAGAGGTGTTTGCCATGGCAACTGGAAGCTTATGTTGCCTTGATGGTACCATTTCATTATGACTTCTGCCCTATCTAACCGAAAATGTTGCCATGGCAATTGCATATTTATTTGAGAACATGGCTTTTTTTTATCTTGTATCTTTGTTTTTGCCATGGCAATATTTGTGAGAACATGACAATAATCATAGAAAAATAGCTATTTTGCCAATACCATGGCATTTTTTGTTATTCTCGAAAATTTGAATGTTCTAGCATTTTTACAATTTTGAGGACATGGCAAATTTACTTTGTAGCATGGTAATTTTAGTTTTATAGTCATGGCAAATCTCTTTTATAGCCCTGGCAAATTTACCTTGTTTAGTAAACATTTGCCATGGCAAATTTACAACCTTGTTTAGTAAATAGTTGCCATGGCAAAATTGCTTTTCATTCTTTACATATCATTCTTGCCATGTCAATCCACTATGTTGTATAATTTTGCCATATATTAGAGATCTTTTTAATTAGAGATCTCAAAAAATTGCCATGACAAATGATCTATAATTCATACCCTTTTTTTTACATTTCTCATGAATTTAGACATCGTTTAATTTCATATTCCATGGCAAATCACTCTGGCTAGGCATCATTTTGCCATGGCAAATTACTATCAATTGACATGACAAATTTACAATCTTTCTTAGCTACCATTCTTTCATTTCAGTAAATAGTTGCCATGGCAATTTTTTGATATGAATTTGCTATAACTTTTCATAGACCATGGTAATTGCTATTCACCAAAAAATTCTTTAGTTATTGTAACAAAAAAATCATGATGATTTTTTGGTATTGTATTAGGCGTTCACAAATTGTTTTTGGTATAAGAAGGGCAATTTTTATACACTAAATGGAAAAATACTTATTGCATATGGTCATTTTTTAATGCTGGAATTGTCGCGGGATAGGCAACGCCCTGACAATTCAAGAGCTACGCGAATCGGCACAAAAGTTTGCCCCTAGAGTACTCTGCATAGTTGAAACTCAAATTTCTGGAGTTAGGGCTGAAAACTTAGCAAGTACTTTAGGTTTTGATAACGCTTTTGCTGTTGATTCCTCCGGTAGAAGTGGATGTTTGGCTATGTATTGGAATAATGAAATAAAGATTGAAAATTTGGGTTATTCGAGGTATCACATCGATGCAAAGGTTTCTAATCTGGGTGGGGCTCCATGGAGGCTCTCATGTTCCAATAGGGAGGCTCAGACCCACCTTCGTCATCAGACATGGGACACGATGAAGAACTTGGCAAATTTGCACGATATGCCTTGGGTCTGTATTGGTGATTTTAATGAGGTGCTTCAGCACGATGAGCATGATGGAGTGGGAACTAGAAGCCAATCATAGATACAAGGCTTTAGAGATGCCGTGGATGTTTTCGGTCTCATAGACTTGGGTTTTACTGGTACTCGGTGGACTTATGAGAAAAAAGTGGCCGGTGGCACTTACACGCGAGTTTGATTGGACAGAGCTCTGGGGACGGTAGAATGGTGTCAAAGTTCCCCCTGGCAGAGGTGCAACATATTACATCAGCTACGTCGGATCACAATGCAATATTGCTGAGCCTAGCACCGGCACAAAGGAGGAAGGGAGAGAAGATGTTCCGCTACGAGGCCATGTGGGACACGCATGCAGAATTAAGGCCAGCCGTTCGATCTGCATGGGAGCTCGACGGTCACAATCCATCGGTGGAGGGTGTGCGCAGGAAATTGGCGGATCTTGCACAGAACCTGGGGGAGTGGTCCAAAACGACGTTTGGCAGCGTTCGAGGTGAGATAAAAAAGTTAAAAAGGAGCTTGAGCGATTGAGGAGCCAACCACAGAGGACTGGGCCGTTGCATGTTGAAATAAAAATTAATGACAAACTCATTGAGCTTTACATGAGCGAAGAAATAATGTGGCGACAGAGGTCGAGAGTTCAATGGCTTTCAGAAGGGGATAGAAATACACATTTCTTTCACATGAGAGCTTCGATGCGGAGGAGAAAGAACTTGATAAAATCACTTCAAAAACCAAATGGTCAGTTAACTGAAGACCCCACGGAGATGCAACAATTAGCTCTTGATTTCTATGAGAATCTCTACACGTAAGAGGGTGTCCAAGGTATGCAGGATGTGCTCGATCATGTTCCAGTGAAAGTAATGACAGCTATGAACGCGAGTCTATTGGCTCCTTATGATGAGAAAGAGGTTAAAGCAGCGTTGTTTCAAATGTTTCCAACAAAGGCTCCGGGCCCAGATGGATTTCCGGTGCATTTTTTCCAGAGACACTGTGATGTGTGTGGAGAGGTGGTTACCAGGGCTGTTCTTGGTATTGTCAGGGGAGAGGAAAGCCCCGAGGGGATTAATGATACTTTGTTGGTGTTGTCCCGAAGGTAACAAACCCTATCATGCTCTCACAGTTTCGGCCTATTAGCCTGTGCAATGTCTTTTATAAGATTGCTTCAAAGGTGTTAGCAAACCGTTTGAAGGCGGTGCTTCCTGACATAATTTCTGAAGAGCAATGTGCCTTTGTGCCTGGAAGGCTAATCACGAATAACATAATTTCAACCTATGAATGCCTTCACTTTATGAAGAGGAACAAATCCAAAGCTAATAGCTATTGCGCGTTAAAACTAAATATGATGAAGGCTTATGACAGGGTGGAGTGGACTTACCTGCGTGCTATTATGGAGAAACTGGGTTTTGCTCCACAATGGGTAACGATTATCATGAGCATGATAAGTTCAGTATCCTTTTCTGTGATGTTTAATGGGGTTAAGTCATAGGTGTTTAAGCCTACCCGTGGTATTCGACAGGGAGATCCGATCTCACCGTATCTTTTCTTGTTGGCAGCAGAGGGCCTTTCGTGCCTACTAAAATCTCAGAACGAGTCATCCCAGCTCAGCGGCATTAAGTGGCACCATCACCTCCGCCGGTGAACCGCCTTTTATTCGCGGATGACAGCCTGTTGTTTTTCAAGGCAAGTATCAACGAAGCGGAGTCAGTTTCAAACCTATTGGATAAACATTGTATGGCATCGGGACAGAGAATTAACAGGAACAAATCATCAATCTTTTTCAGTAGAGGATGTCCAGAAATAGTTCGAAATGCCGTGAAGGGTTTTTTGCAAGTTCCCAATGAATCACTTAATGACAAATATCTGGATATGCCATCTGATGTGGGGCACTCCAAAAAGGGACTTTCAAATATTTGAGTGATCGGGTTTGGAATAGTGTGAAGGGTTGGATGAGCAAGTGCTTGTCGGCAGGAGGAAAGAAGGTGCTCATAAAATCTGTAGCCCAAGCTATTCCGGTATTTTCAATGTCTTGTTTCAAATTGCCAAGAGGCCTATGTGATCATATAAAAACTATCATTAGAAAGTTTTGGTGGGGCTGCAAACAAGGCGAACGCAAACCAGCTTGGGTATCATGGGATGTTATGACCAGGCCAAAATACTTGGGAGGTTTAGGTTTCAGAGATCTTGAACTGTTCAATCTAGCACTACTCGCTAGGAAAGCGTGGAGAGTCCTTAACCAGAAACTTTAAGTGCAAAAAATTTGAAGGCATCTTATTTCCCAAGCTCTACAATCCTTGAGGCGGAGCTTGGGTCTCGGCCATCACAGATCTGGCGTGCTATCCTTGAGGGCCGGGATGTGTTGCAGCAAGGAGTTATCAGAAGGATTGGGAACGGGCGATCCACTAGTATTTGGGAGGACAATTGGATACCCAAAGAAACAACACCCATGCCGATTGCTTCGCTGGTTCAGACACCGCCGGAGAGAGTATCTGACCTATTGCACCCAGCTACGGCGTCATGGAATGAACCCCTAATACGTTCAGTTTTTCTGCCCTTTGATGCAGAGGCTATTTTAAAGATACCGGTGTGCACTCGCAACACCGAGGATTTCTGGGCTTGGAGTCCTGACAGGAAGGGCAAGTTCACGGTAAGCTCAGCGTACAAATTACTTGTCACAACAAAGTTACAGAGAGAAGCTTGGTTAGAAGGAAGAGGAGGTGCATCTTCTAACTCCAGAGAAGAGGATGCCTGGAGCAATCTATGGAAACTGAAAGTGCCATCAAAGGTGAGAATATTTCTGTGGCGTCATGCACGTCATTCTATACCAACTACGGATGTCCTTCAGAGACGGAATATGGCAACTCAAAGTACTTGCCCTCTGTGTGGCTGCCAAGACTCATGGAGACATGCGCTCCTGTCTTGCACGATGTCGAGATGTGTTTGGGCATTAACAGATGAAAACATTGTGTCCAAGATGATGGCAAATATGGAGCCAAGCGCGAAGAATTGGATTTTTGAGCTTTATGAGGAACTAGACCACGCGAGCTTCTTGAGGATGAGTGTCACATTATGGGCCGTGTGGTACGCAAGGCGCAAGGCGATTTATGAATCTCTTTTTCAAAACCCACACCAGACTATTTCCTTTGTAGACTCTTATCTTTAAGAGCTACAGCAAGCTATCGCATGTGAGCCTATGGTACAAGTTCAGGCGGCACGGGAACAACAACGTCGATGGATTCCACCTCCGCCTGGCTCAAATAAGATCAATGTGGATGGGGCACTATCAAGAAACAGGCGAGTGGGAGTTGCTGCCGCAGTCTGCCGTGACTCAAATGGCAGCTATCTTGGCGCGTCGGCGGTGGTATATGGGGGCTTACGCGACCCGATGATCTTGGAGACTTACGCGTGTCGGGAGGCTCTAGCGTTGGCTGAAGATCTCCACGAGCAGAATATCAGGGTGGCATCGGATTGCCAAGGTGTGGTGCAGGACATCAATGAAGGGACAGCTGGTCCCAATGCGGCTGTTATACATGAAATAACGAACCGCAAAGACAATTTTACGTCTTGTTCTTTTGTGTTTGAGCATAGGAATTTTAATTTGGAGGCTTATAATCTCGCTAAATTTGCTTGTAATCTAGATATAGATAGACATGTTTAGTTGGGCACTCCTCATGACCCAAGCCGTGTTCCTATGAACATTGTCATGAATCAATAAAGCCAGCGAGATTCCTCAAAAAAGAAATTTGTTTATGGGAAGTTGCACACCGAACCTTTCGTTCGGTCTAGGGAGCTCCCAAACTGAACGCCAGGCACTTATCAGCGCCCAAAAAGAAAGGATTCTATTCGCGTCGATGTGCAGTTCCAGCGAACGATTCTTCGCTGTTGACTTATCTCCCTCCCCGGCTTCATTATATGCGTCTCATCCAACGACAACGAACGGGTTCGTGCGGAAATGTTTAATTCCTAACGTTCATTAGCATTTGGGAAGAAGAAAGTGACTGAAATGAAAAAGGAAAGCAATCGCCAAAGGATGTGTGGACTTAGACTTAACCAAGTCTTAGTTAAGTGAAATGACATGTAATAAGATAGAAAAAGAAAAAAATCAAAAGAAAAAAATTTACACATATCTCAATGCAAGATCTCACAGATAACATCGACTAAGACATAACCAAACCTAAATCAACCGAGATTTAACATGATTGATTGACAAATAGCAAAACCGAATCTTCTTATTAGCTTACCCTTCGATCGTGTCCAAAATCCCAACCACAGCCTGCCACGTACCGGTGCGCAGCATGCGTGCGGTGTTGTCAGCTTTTGTGCTGCTCCACGTTGTTCTCCATCGCCTTGTTAATACCACACCCCGGGGCCCTGACCCTTCCAACGCAACCCAAGCAATTTTGCCGCGAAAATTCGTGTGTGTGTGTGTGTTGGCCGGCGGCGATGGACCAGGTGCAACGGAAGAGCATTCTGAGGTCAGCCAAGCCGCTGTCGCGGACGCGGTCAGAAGAGCAGCAGCCCATGCTGTCGGACCTCGGTCAGCGGCGGGAGGTGGTTCTGAACATCGATGGGAGCGGCAACGGTCCCGGCGCGGACGTTGTCGGAGCGGCGGCGAAGCCGACGGCCAGCAGGACGTTATCGACCGCCGCCAGTTCGCCGGCCCAGGGGTGGGCCGACGCGAGCTTCGACTTCTGGAGGAACGAGGGCGGCCCCGCGCGCAGCGTCGACGACTTCAGCTTCAAGAATCGGCCGGCGTCACCGCAGCCGCAGGCATCGTCCCCTTCGATCTCGCCGAAGAAGAAGGCGGTCGAGGTCGGCGAGGACCCGCCCACGCGCCTCATCGGGAACTTCCTCCGGAAGCAGAAGGAGGCCGGGGCCGAGCTGTTGCTCGACCTCGACATGGAGATGGACGACATCGGGAGGTCGTCACACTCACACCCGTTTTCATCCGACTCCCGAGATCGGGAGACGCCCCGTGTCTCCTTCAAGGACGGCCAGAGGTCCTCGTCCTCTTCATCCGGCTCCGATTCCGATACCAGCGGCCGCCGTAGGCCCGCCGGCGATGACGGAATACGCAACACCTCTGCTTCCACTCCAGCGGGACCGAGGCCATTACTGCGAGCCAAGACGCGCTCCCGGCTCACAGACCCGCCGCCGCAGTCACCCGCGGCCGTCGACGAGGAGCGCAAGAAGTCGTCTGCCATGCGCCCTCCCAAGTCCGGCCAGTTTTCTGGGCGTATGACCGGCAAATCCGGCCAGTGGCGCAAGTCGGGTCCCATCGAGGAGGAGGAGGAGGACCCGTTCATCGACGACGACATCCCCGACGACTTCAACCGCGGGAAGCTGGACGCTCTCACCATACTGCAGTGGGTGAGCCTGGTGATCATCATCGGGGCACTGGCGTGCAGCCTCGCGATAAGGCCGCTGTCACGGAAGCGGCTCTGGGAGCTGCACCTCTGGAAGTGGGAGCTCCTCGTGTTGGTGCTCATCTGCGGCCGCCTCGTCTCCGGCTGGGCCATCCGGATCGCGGTCTTCTGCGTGGAGCGCAACTTCGTGCTGCGCAAGCGCGTGCTCTACTTCGTGTACGGCGTGCGCGGCGCCGTGCAGAACGCGCTCTGGCTCGGCATGGTGCTCGCTTCCTGGCACTTCTTGTTCGACGAAGGCATCAACACGGCGGTGCTCCCGTACGTGACCAAGGTGCTACTCTGCCTCCTCGTCGCCACGCTCGTCCGCCTCGTCAAGACGCTTCTCCTCAAGGTGCTCGCCTCGTCCTTCCATGTCTCCACCTACTTCGACCGGATCCAGGAGGCGCTCTTCAACCAGTACGTCATCGACACGCTCTCCGGGCCACAGCTGGTCGACGAGGACTACGTGATCGCCGAGGTGCGCGAGCTCCAGCGCGCCGGCGCAGACATCCCGAAAGAGCTGCATCCCGCCTTGCCAACCAAGAATATTTCAGGGCAAAGGGGCACCCGGGTCTCGGGTTTGATTTCCAGGGGAATCAATCCGCTGTCCAAGGAGAAGAAGCGGCGTGAGGCTGATGAAGGGATCACCATTGACAAGCTCCATAGGCTCAACCAGAGAAACGTCTCGGCATGGAACATGAAGAGGCTGGTGAAGATTGTTCGTTTTGAGACGCTCGCCACAATGGACGAGCAGATCCAGCAGGCAACTACAGGGGATGGGGCCGAGTCAGGGACACAGATTCACACTGAATATGAGGCGCAGCTGGCCGCCAAGAAGATCTTTCACAACGTAGCCAAGCCTGGTTCCAAGTAAGCATATCTGCTTTAAGGAGACTATATCTTATTGTAGTAATTTACAAGTCACATCATTTTATTTTCTTATTGTCTAGGCTCTAGGAATTTTGAGCTCAAGAAGTAGACCTATATAGTACAGACTGTACAGTATAATCTTTTATTTTAATTTCATAAAAAACATGCTACATAATTGTTAGACAACTTTATAGTGCACTTCCATGTCCATTGGCAAACTGTCAACTACAAAAGTGGAATGACAAATTATAAAACTTTACAATAATACTCCCTTTGTGAAGTAGTATAAGATCGTCTGGATCACTACTTAGTTCTCAGGATTGTGACAATTAATTTACTAATTCTGATTCTTAATCATAAATGTATAAATAATAATGCAGGCACATATACTTGGCAGACATAATGCGCTTCATGAAGCAGGAGGAAGCCATCAAAGCTATGCATCTTTTTGAAGGAGCACAAGAGCACTGTAGGGTCGGCAAGAAGTCTATGAAGAACTGGGTGGTAATGATCTTATCATTGACCCTGCTATCTAAGCTGCATCGACCATCAAGATGTCATTTCTAACGTTATATCATATGGTTTATTCTGCAGGTGAATGCATTTAGAGAGCGCAAAGCTCTTGCCCTAACACTTAACGACACAAAAACAGCAGTTAACAAGCTCAACCAGATGGCCAATGTTGTTGTTGGCCTCATAGTGTCTGCTCTCTGGCTTCTAATTCTCGGCGTAGCGACGACACATTTCTTTGTCTTCCTCAGTTCACAGCTTCTTGTGGCAGTATTTGTATTCGGGAATACCTTGAAGACGATTTTTGAGGCAATTATCTTCTTATTCGTGATGCATCCTTTCGATGTCGGTGACCGCTGTGAAATTGAAGAGGTCCAGGTAATGAAATATATTCTCGATCGACGCTACTTATTTATGTAACCCCATATTACCTTGCATTTGGTGTTCGACATTTTGAGCCCTTAAATTTCAGGTCGTTGTGGAGGAAATGAATATCATGACAACGATCTTTCTTCGTTATGATAACTTGAAGATCTATTACCCAAACAGTGTGTTGGCCACCAAACCAATTTTTAATTTCTATAGGAGTCCTGATATGGGAGAAGGAGTTGACTTCTCTGTCCATGTTGCCACCCCGCTGGAAAAACTGGCGCTCATGAAGGAAAGAATACTACGGTGCGTACCAGTTCTTCTGTCATCTCAGTTTCACATATGTCCACAAATTGGTGTAAACATAGTCTCATTTGCTATTGATCTTTTGCCACATTGAATTGGACTGATTGTAGTTTTCTTTTCTTCCTATGATCTAGTTACATTGACAGTAAGAAGGAACATTGGTACCCGGGTGCGATGGTTGTCCTCCGAGATGTAGATGATACCAACAAGCTCAAAGTGTCCATATGGCTCCGGCACACACTCAACTTCCAGGACATGGGGATGAGGTTCGTGAGGAGGGAACTCATTCTCCAAGAGATGATCAGAGTCTTGAAGGACCTTGACATCGAGTACCGGATGTTGCCGCTTGACGTGAACGTGCGAAATGCGCCCCCTCTGCAATCCACAAGGATGCCGACGACATGGAGTTATTCATGAAGTGGCGGACGCGTGGGGCATCCCGTTATGAGATCGTGGATACAACTGTTACCGTCCCTATGCAGTGGTGAGAACTGATAGCAACTATAGCCAGAAGCAAATAGAGCCATTAGTGTGCACTGTAAGAGTGTGTTATGTAGTATCAAAAGCTTTAGTACCCTCAAAGATGGGCATACAGATAGTGGCCATTCAAAATGTTGAAAGCAGACCACTATATAGTATAGACAGAGCAATGCTACACTTACATGCTGATGATTACAGAATGACATGGTTATCACGGAGGCCCACTGAGAAATTCAGGAGCAATGCTAGGTTCACCGAGGAATTTTTCACGGGATTAACGGACTGGCCAATGTTGGGACTTGGTACTAGAAGTTGGGGATGAGGTAGGGCCCACCCTACTAAAATTCAGTGGGGGGGGTTAGTGAAGGAAATATGCCCTAGAGGCAATAATAAAGTTATTATTTATTTCCTTATATCATGATAAATGTTTATTATTCATGCTAGAATTGTATTAACCGGAAACATAATACATGTGTGAATACATAGACAAACATATAGTCACTAGTATGCCTCTACTTGACTAGCTCATTAATCAAAGATGGTTATGTTTCCTAACCATAGACATGTGTTGTCATTTGATTAATGGGATCACATCATTAGGAGAATGATGTGATTGACTTGACCCATTCCGTTAGCCTAGCACTTGATCGTTTAGTATGTTGCTATTGCTTTCTTCATGACTTATACATGTTCCTGTAACTATGAGATTATGCAACTCCGTTTACGGAGGAACACTTTGGTGCTACCAAACGTCACAACGTAACTGGGTGATTATAAAGGAGTACTACAGGTGTCTCCAAAGGTACATGTTGGGTTGGCGTATTTCGAGATTAGGTTTTGTCACACCGATTGTCGGAGAGGTATCTCTGGGCCCACTCGGTAATGCACATCACTATAAGCCTTGCAAGCATTGCAACTAATTAGTTAGTTGCGGGATGATGCATTACGGAACGAGTAAAGAGACTTGCCCGTAACGAGATTGAACTAGGCATTGGATACCGACGATCAAATCTCGGGCAAGTAACATACCGATGACAAAGGGAACAACGTATGTTGTTATGCGGTTTGACCGATAAAGATCTTCGTAGAATATGTAGGAGCCAATATGAGCATCCAGGCTCCGCTATTGGTTATTGACCGAGAATAGTTCTAGGTCATGTCTACATAGTTCTCGAACCCGTAGGGTCCGCACGCTTAACGTTACGACGACAGTTTTATTACGAGTTTATAAGTTTTGATGTACCGAAGGAGTTCGGAGTCCCGGATGAGATCGGGGACATGACGAGGAGTCTCGAAATGGTCGAGACGTAAAGATCGATATATTGGACGACTATATTCGGAGTTCGGAAAGGTTCCGAGTGATTCGGGTATTTTTGGGAGTACCGGAGAGTTACGGGAATTCGTACTGGGCCTCTTTGGGCCATACGGGAAAGGAGAGAAAGGGCCAAAAGTGTGACGCCCCCGATTCAATCGTACACTAATCATGCACGCAAATGTGTACGATCAAGATCAAGGACTCACGGGAAGATATCACAACACAACTCTACAAATAAAATAAGTCATACAAGCATCATAATACAAGCCAGGGGCCTCGAGGGCTCGAATACAAGTGCTCGATCATAGACGAGTCAGCGGAAGCAACAATATCTGAGTACAGACATAAGTTAAACAAGGTGCCATAAGATGGCTAGCACAAACTGGGATACAGATCGAAGAGGAGCAGGCCTCCTGCCACGGGATCCTCCTAGGTTACTCCCAGTCGTCGCCGCGTGGGCTGCACGTAGTAGTAGGCGCCTCCGGAGTAGTAGTCGTCATAGGCGGCGGCGTCTGGCTCCTGGGCTCCATCGTCTGATTGCAGCAATCGAGTAGAGATAGGGGGAAAAGGGGGAACAAGGCAACCGTGAGTACTCATCCAAAGTACTCGCAAGCAAGGAGCTACACTACTTATGCATGGATATATGGGTAAAGGCCATATCAGTGGACTGAACTGCAGAATGCCAGAATAAGAGGGGGATAGCTAGTCTTAACGAAGACTACGCTTCTGGACACCTGTCTTGCACAGACAGAAGAGGACAACGGAAGTCCTCCAAGTAACATCATATAGCAATAATCCTACCCGGCAATCCCCTGCTCATAACCCTGAGCGAGAGCGACCACCGTTGTATCGGCACTTGGAAGGGTGTGTTTTATCAAGTATCCGGTTCTAGTTGTCATAAGCTCAAGGTACAACTCCAAGTCGTCCTGTTATCAAGATCACGGCTATCCGAATAGATTAACTTCCTGCAGGGTGCACCATCTTACCCAAAGACGCTTGATCCCATTTGGCGGACACACTTTCTGGGTCATGCCCGCCGCGGAAGATCAACACGCCGCAGCCCCACCTAGGCAACAGAGAGGCCAACACGCGGTCTAAACCTAAGCGCAGGGTGCGGGCCCATCGCCTCGAAAGCACACACAAGACGTTGACGTCTGTGCCGGAAGCAGCACCTAGCCCATGAGCGTTCCAGTCCAATCCGGTAGCGCCGCTCGTCGCCGACGTCAAGTATTTGCCGGTGATACCACGACGCGGGATACCCATAACTACTCCGCGTAGATGGTTAGTGCGATAAGCTCAGAGCCAACCCAGATCGAATACCAAGACCTCGTTAAGCGTGTTAAGTAACCATGAACGCCGAACAGGCCAGGCCCACCTCTCTCCTAGGCGGTCTCAACCTGCCCCGCTCCGCCACAAAGATCCACTCGCTGGTGCTCCATCACCGACCGACTTTAGTCTCACATGTATCATGTATAAGTATATAGTATATACCGTGATCAACTCCCGAGTGATCACGGCCCGATAGTAAAAGCACGGCAGACGGACAAGAAAGTAGGGCCACAGATGAATGTACTAGCATCCTATACTAAGCATATAGGATTGCGGTAAGGTAACAATGAAGTTACAAGGACAAAGCTATGCAGCGGTATAGGAGTATCCAAAACAAGAATATGCTATGCTACTCTAATGCAAGCAGTGTAGATAAGAGTAGGCGATATCTGGTGATCAAGGGGGCTTGCCTGGTTGCTCGGCAAGAGAGGGTCGTCAACACCGTAGTCGAACGGCCACCGCAGGCGTCGGTCTCGTAGTCTACCGGAGAGAAGAGGGGAAGAAACAATGAATACCAAGTAAGCAGATGCATAGCGATGCATGACATGTCAAGAAGCGATGCTAGGCGTGCCCTAACGTGGTATGAGGGGGTCTCGTTAGGGGGAAAACATCAGGAAGTTTTCCGGCCCGGACGCTGTCGGACAAATGAACCGGAGAGGAAAGTTTGCAGGTTCGATAGGTTAGGGGTGTGTGGTGGTCGAACGGATTGCGTATCCGGATTCGTCTCGCTGCTCGAGCAACTTTCATGTTGAAATTATTTTAATCCGGATTACGGATTAAAAGATATGATTTTTAAAAGATTTTATTAATTTCGGAATTTTAATTAATTATTTAATTAATTTCGAAATTGCATTTATGACATCGACATGATGTCATGCCGACGTCATCGATCAACGGGGTTGACTAAGTCAACCCCGACATGTGGGTCCCGCATGTCATTCACTAATGACTAATTAACCTAATCGATTTAATTAACATTACTTAATTAGGTTAATTAATGATTAGGGTTAATTAATTCAGCATTAATTAGATTAATTAATTACTTAATTAATTAATTAATTAACTATTGATTAATTAGTTTTAATTCATTTTATTTCAATTTTAATTTGTTTTAATTAAAACGCTCATTTTGGGGTGGGGCCCCTGTCGAGGGCCCAAGGCCAATCGGGCATCGGTGAAGCGGCGATGCCCGTTCGGGCTCGATCCAGGCGGTCGGGATCGGGCGCGATCCAGGCGCCCGAGGCCACGGGGCCAGGCGCGACGCGGCCGGGCGGCGAGCGCGCCGAGGCGGACGGAGGGGGGGGTTGGCCGGTGGCGAGCGCCATGGGAGAAACGAGGGCTCGGGCGCCGCTAGGGGCGCCGGAGAAGTCGCCGTCGGAGGGGGAAGGAAGGGGAAGAGGGCCATGCGGGTAGCCGGGGCCTCGCACGGCGGATCCGGCGAGGGGAGGAGAGAGGAACAGGGGGGCGCGGTGCGCAGCCATGGGCGGCCGAGCAGCAACAGGGCGGTCAGCCACTGACGTCGAAGAGGAGAGAGGGAGCCGGGGAATCGGTGCAGTGGCTTGAGCCGTCGCCGACGGGGGGGGGGAAGAGAGGGGCCTCGGCTGGGGGGTAGGGTCTCGGCAGGCGGGCTCGGTGGGGCGGCGATGACCGGCGGGGAGGAGGCCGGGGAGGCCCGGCGACGGGAGGGCGAGGCCGAGCTCGACCATGGTGCCCGCGCTTGGGGCGACGGAGGGAGGAGGGGGCTCAGCGGCGATGGGGAGGAGGAGAGGGGTTCAGGCGGCGGTGGGCGGCGGGGCCGCCGGCGAGGTGGGGAGGCGCGGGTGGCTCGGTCGGGATTCGCCGCCCGATCGAGATCGAGGGTAGGGCGAGGAGCGAGGCGTGTGGGGGGATGAGGAGCGGCTAGGGTTAGCCGCGGGGTGGGAGGGTATGTGCGGGGCGGCTGGGCGATGGGCCGCCTGAGGGGAAAAAGGCGATGGGCGGGGGGCAAGTGGGGAGGGGAGGGCTAGGCTGGGCGGGGGTTTCCCCTCTCTTTTATTTTGTTTTTCTTTTATTATTTTTCCATTTCTGTTTTTAGTCTATTTAAAATGCGAGCATTTTATAAAAATTAGTGCACCCCACCAATATTAGGTTAGTTATTTTAAACAGCCCCGAACATTTTAGAATTTGTTTTGAAACCTTTTATCGTTTGTTTTAGTTTTGATTTTTGTTTTAGGACGGGTCCGAATCAAAGAGAGGTTAACTAACATAACCGGGTGATTCTTGCTCCCTAATCATCCGGTGTTACAAATCTCCTCCACTACAAGAAATCTCGTCCGAGATTTAGGAGGTAGTAGGAAAGAGTGCGGATATTCATCTCGTAGACGATCCTCGCGTTCCTGTGTGGCCGTCTTGAGTGATTCGACCATTGGACTTTGAGGAACTTGATCGCCTTCCGGCGTGTGCGGCGTTCAGCTTGGTCGAGAATACGGACCGGATGCTCTTTATAGGAGAGGTCCTGTTGTAATTCGAGCACTTCGTGGTCCACTGCTCGGATTGGGTCCTTGAAGCAGCGCCGGAGTTGGGACACGTGGAACACATCGTGAACCTGGGAAAGGTTCGACGGAAACTCCAGTTGATAAGCCACTTTTCCCCGCCTTTCCAGAATAGTGAAAGGGCCAATATAGCGAGGAGCTAACTTGCCCTTGATCCCGAAGCGGTGAGCACCCTTCATTGGTGTAACGCGAAGATAGGCCTTTTCGCCAAGTTGGTAGACCATGTCTTTGTGATGACGGTCATAATTACTCTTTGACGAGATCGAGCGAGTCTTGAGATTCTCGCGAATAATGCGGACTTGTTCTTGGCATGTTGGATAATATCCGGACCGAAGAGTGGGCGTTCCCGATTTCGACCAGTTCAGAGGGTTCGCACTTTCGTCCATATAACACTTCGAAGGGGCCATCTTCGACTAGCTTGATAGCTATTATTATAAGAGAACTCAGCATACGGAGAGATTCCTCCCATTTCTTGCGAATGAGGCGACACAAGCTCGAAGCATGTCTTGAGGATTTGGTTGACACGTTCAACTTGCCCTTGTGATCTGCGGATGAAAAGCGATCTTGAAAGATAAATGAGTCCCCATAGCTTCTTGAAAGCTTGCCCGGAATCTTGAAGTGAATAAGCTGCCACGGTCCGAATCGATAACCAGTGGAATACCGTGAAGTGAAACAATTCTCGACATATAGAGCGTTGCAAGCTGGCTAGCGGTGATCGTTTCTTTGACCGCCAGAAATGTGCAACTTTAGAAAGCGGTCAATGGCGACAAGAATAGCATCATTACCTTTCTGCGATTTGGGAAATCCGGTGACGAAGTCCATTTCAACATGGTCCCATTTCCATTCCGGAATAGAGATAGGCTGCAGAGTTCCAAAGAGGCCTTTGATGTTCTGCTTTGATACGACGGCAAGCGTCACACTCGTAAACATAGCGAGCAATGTCACGCTTCATATTAGACCACGGAATCTCGGCGAATGTCTTGATACATCTTTGTCTTGCCGTGGTGGATACATAGAGGCGTATCATGAGCTTCTTGCATAACCTTCCGAGTCATATTCAGATTTTCCTTCTTACACGGCACCACTAGGCGGCCTTTGAAGTACAAGGCGCCATCATCACCATAGTGAAGAATGAGGATTTCCTTTCCGATGTCTTGTTTAAGCTTGTAGACTTGAGTCAAATCCTGCATTGTCTTTATGGTGCCCACGAGATCGGGTTCAACAGCCAGGTATAAAGGAACCCGGGGAACAACACGGAGATTCATCTTTGGAACTCGGAGGAGGGGAGCGAGTGCACCGGAGGAACAATATGGAGGTTCAGCTTTCTGAATTCTTCAACAAGTGGGGCTGAACTTGGTGAACTGAAGGTGGTTGCAAGAAGACTTGCAGCTCAAGGCATCAGCCATTACATTAGCCTTGCTCGGGCGTATAGGAAATACCCAAATCAAAGTGCTGCAGTCTCCATCCATCTCTGCCGACGGAGGTTCAGGTCTGGCTGAGTAAGCAGATACTTCAGACTTTGGTGGTCGGTGTAGATCTATAGCGATTACGAGAAGGTAATGTCGCCAACGCTTTAGCGCATGAATGACAGCAAGAAGTTCGAGGTCGTGAACTGGGTAGTTCTCTTCGTGAGGGCGAACTGCCGAGAGGCATAAGCAACTACTTTGCGCTCTTGCATTAGGACACCGCCTAATCCTTGACGGGAAGCGTCGCAGTAAATGACGAAGTCCTTCTTAGTATCAGGAGGAGCTAGCACTGGGGCAGAAGTCAACTTGTCTTTGAGTGCCTGGAAACTTTCCTGACATTTATCCGTCCATTGGAATTTGACGCCCTTATGCAACAGGTTAGTCAGAGGCCTGGCAATCTTGGAGAAGTTCTCGACGAATCGACGGCAATAGCTGGCGAGACCGAGAAAACTTCTGACTTGCTTGACGTTCTTCGGAGGAGTCCAATCGAGAATGGCCTGAACTCTTTCAGGGTTGACGGCAATACCATCCTTAGAAATGACATGCCCCAGATAGGTTACTTCGGGAAGCCAGAATTCACATTTGGAGAACTTGGCATAGAGTTGATGCTCTCGTAGCTTTTCCAGCACAAGACGAAGATGTTCAGCATGTTCTTCTTCATTCTTGGAAAAGATCAGGATATCATCCAGATAAACCACGACGAACTTGTCGAGGTAATCCATGAATATATAGTTCATCGAGTAGAGAAGGTGGCTGGAGCATTGGTTAAGCCGAAAGACATGACGGTGTACTCGTAAGAACCATAACGAGTCACGAATGCGGTCTTGGGGATATCCTCCTCACGAACACGGATCTGGTGGTAACCCAACCTCAAGTCGAGTTTCGAGAACACTGGCGAACCAGCCAGTTGATCATAAAGATCATTGATCCGAGGAAGAGGATACTTATTCGAATGGTAGCTTGATTTATAGGACGGTAGTCTTGGACCAATCGGTTTGTCCCATCCTTCTTCTTAACAAGAGAGAAGGTGCTCCCCAAGGTGAGCAACTTGGGCGTAATGAAGCCACTTTGAAGAGATTTGTCGATTTCCTCCTTTAGCTCAAGGAGTTCATGCGGCGGCATCTTGTAGGGACGCTTGGCTATAGGAGTGGTGCACGGTTTCAAGTCGATGACGAATTCGACAGCTCTAGCGGGGAATCCTGGAAGTTCTTCAGAAAGAGCGTCTTGGAAATCGCAAACGCAGGAATGTTCTCAATGCCCTCGAGGGGTGCGGCGTTCAATGCGTTCAATGCATAGAGCCTTGCCTCGGCATCTTGAACCAGACGAGCATTGTAGCTTACTATTTCATCAGAAGGGTGTAGCAGATGGACGGTCTTAGTGGCGCAAATGATTGACGCAGATATCGCTTTCAACCAATCCATCCCCAAAATGAGGTCGATGTTAGACGTCTTGAGGATAATGGGGAGGCATAGAATTCCAGCCCTTCGATTTCCACGGGACGTCGGCGCCAACCATGGAGGTTTGACATTGTCCCAATGGGGTTTTACCACTACCGAAGAGTTCATCTCTTCACACTTAACGTCGTGCTTGTATGCAAAGTCTTGAGACATGAATGAATGCGATGCTCTGAATCGAATAAAACAGATGCAGTAGTCTGAATTTACGAGGAGTGTACCCATCACGAGAGCAGGCTGGTCTTGAGCTTCGTTCAGATCAACGTGGTTGGCCTGAGCTTGCCCATAAGACTTGCCGGTGTTGTTGCGGTTCGGTGTTTCCACGGCCAGCTTTGGAAGGGCCGGTGATTCTGGTTCTGTTGCATTCTCTAGCACGGTGCCCTGGTTGTCCTTTTGAAGCGAAGCCATTATTGGGAGTGGGAACAGGAGCTTGGGGTGGTGGAGCTGGAAGCTTCGCTGCTTAGTTGTAGGCGCACGAGGTGTAGCATAGTTACGCCTTGAAGCGGTGCATTCGGCTGGTACATACTGTTGGGAATCCATATCTTGCGCTTCTGCGAGGACGGGCCCGAAGATGAGCCCGTGTCACGGTTGCGCCTGTTAGAGCTCTGGTATTCCTGCAGACCAGTTTCGACATTGATAGCTTTGTTCACCAAGGTGGCGAAATCAGCAAAGTCGTGCACTAGAAGTGCGAGCTTGATGTCAGCTTGAAGACCGTCACGGAACTTCTCCTGTCTGCGTGCATCAGTTGCAATGTCCTCTTCACAGATAGCGAGACAAGTCCAGAACTCTCGCCGATAGGCTTCAACAGTCTTGTTGCCTTGGGTGAGGTTGCGGAACTCACGCTTCTTCGGTCCATGACCCTTGTGGGATGAAGCGGCACGGAAGGCAGCCACGGAAGTCTGGCCGGTGATGAGTGTTCCAAGCTGGCAGAGTACGCGGTGGCTGTCCCACCATTGAGCTGCGGGTCCCTTCAGAAGAAGGAAGCAAAGGTGACATAGTGGCGGGGCTACATCAGCAGACTCCATCTCATAGGTGATGTCACGGAGCGATCATCGACATCTAGTGGCTGAGTTGAGCTGCGGTATCGCTGGGGTTGAGCGTATGAAATCCTGCAGAGTTGTCCCGTTTGGGTGGTGCATATTCGGGCGGGAACGAGCCATCATGTTCTCCATGAACTGGCGATTCATCTCGAGCTGTTGGATCATACCAGCCATGTACTCGGCGGTGGTGGGAAGTTGGCACCACGGCCACGACCTGCTGGCCTAACCATCTGCTATTATATAACAGGTAGTTCAGCATTTGAGAAATTAAGCAAGAGGCAGAATCATTCATGATGAAACATGCATAATGAAAGCAGCATGATGGGAACTACATAGTAGTTGGCATATCTTACAAAAGGAATCATGCATAGAGTTCGATACATAGAGTCCGATTACATAGACTACTACATCATAGGCGGCACACGTGCTCATGGCGAATACATCAAATACTAACAAGCAAGTCTACATCAGTCCCACGCGGCATCTGCGGAGGTAGCTGTAGCTTTGAAAGCTGATAGTGCGGCGGTGGATAGTCCTCCACGTCGGTGACACAGGGGCGCGGATACTCGGTGCTGAATCCGGCGTCCGGTGGCGAGAAAAGGGCCAAGCGCGGAGAGTAGCCTCCCACGCCCGCCAACCGACACCCAGGGCATCACGGTCTGGCTGGGTAGATCGCAGAACGCGGCAGCTCTCCGGATCGGACAAAGGGTGCATCAGCGTCGAGCACGGTAGAGGTGCCGACGGATGATGTACAACTCGTGGCGGAGAGCTCGGTTAGCTCGATCCAGCCCATCAGCATGCAGAACAAAGTTACGATGGTGGAAGGGCTCTCTGGTGACAACGATGGTGTAGGCAGCGGTGTAGTAACCCTCCTCACCAACATCGACGCGATAGCAATGTGCACGAAGGGGAGGTGTCCAACTCGATACTCTGCACGAAGGCGTGTCGAGCAGCATAAGCAGCATCGTGGACTGCCATATCAATAGTCACTCCAACACCATGTGCGGTGTGCAGACAAGAGTGGACTCATACTCCCGAGAGTAGAGGTGGGCGATGGCGCGGTCTCGCTCTCGGTTATAGTCCTGGTACTCCTCATAGGCGGTGTACTCGGGGTGCGGCGATAACCCAGATAGGTCATCATCTCGGCTAGCACCGCAGTGATCCCAAGGCACCAATGGCCGTCGTGTGGCGCACGACCTGCCTCGTGGGTTCCATCCCGAAAACAAAGGCGTTTCAAAGGAGTCAAATGACAGGTGGAAATTGTTCAAATACAATTCCAAAAACAACTAAGGCTATATCCATCTTCGGGTGAATGCGGTCACGGGATCCTAGTGATAGTTAGTAAAATCGTTTAACCCGAGTAGAAGAGAGTCGAGTCCCGAGTAAAGGTCGAGGAGTAAAAGATCCTAATACCACGCGATGGCGGCGTGGGCCCGTAAGGCACACAGCCAAGTTAGTAAAAGTTTTGCAATGTCTAGACTCGACTTCGCCAAGGAGTGTGGAAGGGGATTCTACTGAGCGATCGGCTCGATACCAACTTGGCGCCCCGATTCAATCGTACACTAATCATGCACGCAAATGTATACGATCAAGATCAAGACTCACGGAAGATATCACAACACAACTCTACAAATAAAATAAGTCATACAAGCATCATAATACAAGCCGGGGCCTCGAGGGCTCGAATACAAGTGCTCGATCATAGACGAGTCAGCCGGAAGCAACAATATCTGAGTACGAGACATAAGTTAAACAAGGTGCCATAAGATGGCTAGCACAAACTGGGATCAGATCGAAGAGGAGCAGGCCTCCGCACAGGATCCTCCTAGGTTACTCACAGGTCGTCGCCGGCTGCTGCGTAGTAGTAGGCACCTCCGGAGTAGTAGTCGTCATAGGCGGCGGCGTCGCTCTGGGCTCCATCGTCGATTGCATCAATCGAGTAGAGATAGGGGAAAAGGGGAACAAGGCAACCGTGAGTACTCATCCAAAGTACTGCAAGCAAGGAGCTACACTACTTATGCATGGATATATGGGTAAAGGCCATATCGGTGGACTGAACTGCAGAATGCGAGAATAAGAGGGGATAGCTAGTCTTAACGAAGACTACGCCACGGACACCGGTCTTGCAATGATGTAAGAGGACAACGGAAGTCCTCCAAGTAACATCATATAGCAATAATCCTACCGGCAATCCCTGCTCATAACCCCGAGCGAGAGCGACCACGGTTGTATCGGCACTTGGAAGGGTGTGTTTTATCAAGTATCCGGTTCTAGTTGTCATAAGCTCAAGGTACAACTCCAAGTCGCCCTGTTATCAAGATCACGGCTATCCGAATAGATTAACTTCCTGCAGGGTGCACCATCTTACCAAAGACGCTTGATCCCATTTGGCCGGACACACTTTCTGGGTCATGCCCGCCGCGGAAGATCAACACGCCGCAGCCCCACCTAGGCACAACAGAGAGGCCAACACGCCGGTCTAAACCTAAGCGCGCAGGGTCAGGCCCATCGCCTACGAAAGCACACCAAGCATGTTGCATCTGCCGCCGGAAGCAGACCTAGCCCAAAGCAGCATTCCAGTCCAATCCGGTAGCGCGCCCGTCACGACGTCTGAAGTATTTCGGTGATACCACGGCGGGATACCCATAACTACTCCAGCGTAGATGGTTAGTGCGTATAAGCTCGTAGCCAACCCAGATCAAATACCAAGACCTCGTTAAGCGTGTTAAGTAACGCGAGCGCCCGAGCAGGCCAGGCCCACCTCTCTCCTAGGCGGTCTCAACCTGCCTGCCGCCCGCCACAAAGATCCACTCATGGGTGCTCCATCACCGACCGACTTTAGTCTCACATGTATCATGTATAAGTATATAGTATATACCCGTGATCAACTCCCGAGTGATCACGGCCCGATAGTAAAGCACGGCAGACGGACAAGAAAGTAGGGCCACAGATGAATGTACTAGCATCCTATACTAAGCATATAGGATTGCGGTAAGGTAACAATGAAGTTACAAGGACAAAGGCTATGCAGAAAGATAGGAGTATCCAAAACAAGTAACATGCTATGCTACTCTAATGCAAGCGGTGTAGATAAGAGTAAGCGATATCTGGTGATCAAGGGGGCTTGCTGGTTGCTCACGGCAAGAGAGAATTAAATCAACACCGTGGTCGAAGCGGCCACCGCGGTTGTCGGTCTCGTAGTCTACCGGAGAGAAGAGGGGGAAGAAACAATGAATACCAAGTAAACAGATGCATAGCGATGCATGACATGTCAAGAAGCGATGCTAGGCGTGCCCTAACGTGGTATGAGGGGGGTACTGGTTAGGGGGGAAAACATCCGGGAAGTTTTCCCGGTTCCGGACGCCTGTCAGACAAATGAACCGGAGAGGAAAGTTTGCAGGTTCGATAGGTTAGGGGTGTGTGGTGGTCGAACGGACTGCGTATCCGGATTCGTCTCGTCGTTCTGAGCAACTTTCATGTTGAAATTATTTTAATCCGGATTACGGATTAAAAGATATGATTTTTAAAAGATTTTATTAATTTCTGGAATTTTAATTAATTATTTAATTAATTTCGAAATTGCATTTATGACATCAGCATGATGTCATGCTGACGTCATCAGTCAACAGGGTTGACTAAGTCAACCCTGACAGGTGGGTCCCGCATGTCATTCACTAATGACTAATTAACCTAATCAGATTTAATTAACATTACTTAATTAGGTTAATTAATGATTAGGGGTTAATTAATTCAGAATTAATTAGATTAATTAATTACTTAATTAATTAATTAATTAACTATTCAGTTAATTAGTTTTAATTCATTTTTATTTCAATTTTAATTCTGTTTTAATTAAAACGTTCATTTTGAAGTGGGGCCTCGTGGCCCAAGGCCAATCGGGCATCTTGGTAGCAGGCGATGCCCGTTCGGGCTCGATCCAGGGCGGTCGGGATCGGCGCGATCGAGGCGCCTGAGGCACTGGGGCAGCGCGACCGGTGGCGGTGGCAGGCACGGAGGCGGAGGGGGGGTTGGCGGTGGCAGCGCCATCTTGAAACGAGGGCTCGGGCGCCGCTAGGGCGCCAAGAAGTCGCCGTCGGAGGAAGGAAGGGGAAGAGGGCCATGCGGGTGCCAGGGGCCTCGCAGCGGCCGGATCCGGCGAGGGGGAGGAGAGGAGCAGAAGTGGGTGCAGTGCATGACATGGGCGGCCGAGTGGCAGGGCGGTCAGAGGCCCTGGCGTCGAAGAGGAGAGAGGGAGCCGAGGGGAATCGGTGCGGTGGCGGAGCCGTCGCCGGGAGGGGAGGAAGAGGGGCCTCACTGGGGGGGTAGGGTCTCGGCAGGCGGGCTCGGTGGGGCGGGCGATGACCGTGAGGGAGGAGGCCGGGAGGGCCAGCGACGGGAGGCGAGGCCGAGCTCGGCCATGCAGGGGTGCCGCGCTTGGGGCTGACGGGGGGAGGGGGCTCAGCGGCGATGGGGAGGAGGAGGGGTTTCAAGGCGGTGGGCGGGGGGGCCGGCGAGGTGGGAGGCGGGTGGCTCGGTCGGGATTCGCCGCCCGATCCAGATCGGGGTAGGGCGAGGGAGCGAGGGCGTGTGGGGGGAATGAGGCGGCTAGGGTTAGCAGCGGGGTGGGAGGGGTATGTGGCGGGGGGCTGGGCGATGGGCGGCCAGGGGAAAAGGGGATGGGCGGGGGGGCAAGTGGGAGGGAGGGCTAGCTGGGCCAGGGGGTTTTCCCCCTCTCAGTTTTATTTTGTTTTTCTTTTATTATTTTTCCTTTTCTGTTTTTAGTCTATTTAAAATGCCAGAGCATTTTATAAAAATTAGTGCACCCCACCAATATTAGGTTAGTTATTTTAAACAGCCCCCGAACATTTTTAGAATTTGTTTTCGAAACCTTTTATCGTTTGTTTTAGTTTTGATTTTTTGTTTTAGGACGGGTCCGAATCAAAGAGAGGTTAACTAACATAACCGGGGTGATTACTGTTCCCTAATCATCCGGTGTTACAAAAGAGTGGCCGCACCCTCCCTTGGACTAGTCCGAATTGGACTAGGGAGGCGCACCTTCCTTCCTTCTCCTCTCTCTTCCCTTTCCTTCTCTCCTACTCCTACTACATGGAAGAGTTCCTAGTTGGACTAGGAAAGGGGAATCCTACTCCGGTGGGAGTAGGACTCCCCTAGGCGCGCCATAGAGATGGCGGCCCTCCCTCCTCCACTCCTTTATATACGGAGGCAGGGGCACCCATGAAAACACAAGTTGATCTACGGATCGTTCCTTAGCCGTGTGCGGTGCCCCTCCACCATATTCCACCTCGGTCATATCGTCATGAGCTTAGGCGAAGCCCTGCGCCGGTGGAGCATCATAATCGTCACCACGCCGTCGTCTTGACAGAACTCATCCCCGACGCTTTCTGGATCGGAGCCCGGGATCGTCATCGAGCTGAGCGTGTGCTGAACTTCGGAGGTGCCGACGTTCGGTACTTGGATCGGTCGGATCGTGAAGGCGTCGACTACATCAACCGCGTTGTCATAACGCTTCGCCACGGTCTCACGAGTGCGTGGACAATACTCTCCCCTCTCGTTGCTATGCCATCACCATGATCTTGCGTGTGCGAGGAAATTTTTGAAATTACTACGTTCCCTAACGATGGCATCCGAGCCTGGTTTTATGCGTTGATGTCATATGCACGAGTAGAACACAAGTGAGTTGTGGGCGATATAAGTCATCTTGCTTACCGGCATGTCATACTTTGGTTCAGCGGTATTGTGAGATGACGCGGCCTGGACCGACATTACGCGACGCTTACGCGAGACTGGTTTCACCGCTTGAGCACTCGTTGCTTAAAGGTGACCGCGGTGTCTGTCTCTCTCACTTTAGTTGAACCGAGGCTACCCGGTCCTTGCGAAGGTTAAAACAGCACCAACTTGACAAACTATCGTTGTGGTTTTGATGCGTAGGTAAGAACGGTTCTTGCTCAGCCCGTAGCAGCCACGTAAAACTTGCAACAACAAAGTAGAGGACGTCTAACTTGTTTTTGCAGGGCATGTTGTGATGTGATATGGTCAAGACGTGATGAGATATAAGTTGTTGTATGAGATGATCATGTTTTGTTAAAGTTATCGGCAACTGGCAGAAGCCTTATGGTTGTCTCTTTATTGCATAAGATGCAAGTGCCAAATAATTGCTTTACTTTATCGCTATGCGATAGCAATAGTTGCAAGAGCAATAGTTGGCGAGGCGACCATGTGACGACACATTGATATAGATCAAGATGATAGAGATCATGGTGTCATGCGGTGACGATGGAAATCATGACGATGCTTTGGAGATGGAGATCAAAGGCACAAGATGATGATGGCCATATCATGTCACATATTTTGATTGCATGTGATGTTTATCATTATACATCTTATTCTGCTTTGATTGACGGTAGCATTATAAGATGATCTCTCACTAAAATTATCAAGAAGTGTTCTCCACGAGTATACACCGCTATGCGAAAGTTCTTCGTCTTTGAGACACCACGTGATGATCGGGTGTGATAGGCTCTACGTTCAAATACAGCGGGTGCAAAACAGTTGCACCGTGGAATACTCAAGTTAAACTTGGCGAGCCTAGCATATAACAGATATGGCCTCGGAACACGGAGACCGAAAGGTCGAGCGTGAATCATATAGTAGATATGATCAACATAGTGATGTTCACCATTGAAACTACTCCATCTCACGTGATGATCGGACATGGTTTAGTTGATATGGATCACGTGATCACTTAGAAGATTAGAGGGATGTCTATCTAAGTGGGAGTTCTTAAGTAATATGATTAATTGGACTTAAATTTATCATGAACTTAGTCCTGGTAGTATTTTGCAAATTATGTTGTAGATCAATAGCTCGCGTTGTTGCTTCCCTATGTTTGTTGCTTTCATATGTTTATTTTAATATGTTCCTAGAAAACTGTGTTGAAAGATGTTAGTAGCAATGATGCGGATTGGATCCGTGATCTGAGGTTTATCCTCATTGATGCCTGAAGAATTATGTTCTTGATGCACCGCTAGGTGACAGACCTATTGCAGGAGCGGATGCGGCGTTATGAGCGTTTGGCTTGCTCAATATGATGACTACTTGATAGTTTAGTGCACCATGCGTAGCGGCTTAGAATCGGGACTTCAAAGGCGTTTTGAGCGTCATGGACCATATGAGATGTTCCAGGAATTGAAGTTAATATTTCAAGCAAATACCGAGTTGAGAGATATGAAGTCTCCAACAAGTTCTATTGCTAAAAGATGGAGGAGAATCGCTCAACTAGTGAGCATGTGCTCAGATTATGCAGGTACTACAATCGCTTGAATCAAGTGGGAGTTAATCTTCCGAGATAAGATAGTGATTGATAGAATTCTCTAGTCACCATCACCAAGTTAGTAGAACTTCGTGATGAACTATAGTATGCAAAGGATGACGAAAACGATTCCCGAGCTCTTCGTGATGTTGAAATCGGCGAGGTAGAAATCAAGAAAGAGCATCAAGTGTTGATGATTGACAAGACCACTAGTTTCAAGAGAATGGCAAAGGAAAGAAAGGGAACTTCAAGTAGAATGACAAGCAAGTTGTCACTCCGTGAAGAAGCCCAAAGCTGAACCTAAAGCCTGAAACCGAGTGCTTCTCTGCAAAGGAAATGGTCCTTTGGAAGTGGAACTACTCCAAATATTTGGTGGATAAGAAGGATGGCAAAGTGAACAAGGGTATATTTGATATACAGGTTATTGATGAGTGCTTTACTAGTGTTTATAGTAGCCCACAGTATTTGATACTTGTTAGGTTGCTAAGATTAGTAACTTCGAAACAGGAGTTACGAATAAACAAAGACTAGTTGAAGGGAAGTGGCGATGAGTGTTGGAAGTAGTTCCAAGATTGATATGATCATCATCGCACACTCCCTATACTTTCGGGATTAGTGATAAACCTAAATAAATGTTATTTGGCGTTTGCGTTGAGCATGAATATGATTTGATCATGTTCATTGCAATACTGTCATTCATTTAAAATCAGAGAATAATTGTTGTTCTGTTTAAATGAATAAAACCTTCAATGGTCATACACCCAATGAAAATAGTTTGTTGGATCTCGATCGTAGTGATACACATATTCATAATATTGATGCCAAAAGATGCAAAGTTAATAATGATAGTGCAACTTATTTGTGGCACTTGCCGTTTGGGTCATATCGATGTAAAGCGCATGAAGAAACTCCATGCTGATGGGTTTTGGAATCACTTGATTATGAATCGCTTGATGCTTGCGAACCGTGCCTTTTGGGCAAGATGACTGAAACTCCGTTGTTGAACAATGGAGCGAGCAACAAACTTGTTGGAAATAATACATCTTGATGTATGCGATCCAATGAGTGTTGATGCCCGTGGCAAGTATCATTATTTTCGACCTTCACAGATGATTTGAGCAGATATGGATATGTCTACTTGATGAAACATAAGTCTGAAATAGTTGAAAAGTTCAAAGAATTTCATAGTGAAGTGGAAAATCATCGTAACAAGAAAATAAAGTTTTTGCGATCGATCGTGGAGATGAATATTTGAGTTGCGAGTTTGGTCTTCAATTAAAACAAAGTGGAATAGTTTCACAGCTCATGCCACATGGAACACCACAACATAATGGTGTGTCCGAACATCGAATCGCACTTCATTTGATATGGTGCGATCTATGATGTATCTTACCGATTTACCACTATCGTTTTGGGGTTATGCATTAGAGACAGCTGCATTCACGTTTAATAGGGCACCATCTAAATCCGTTGAGATGACACCGTATGAACTATGGTTTAGCGATAAACCTAAGTGTCGTTTCTTAAAGCTTGGAGTTGCGATGCTTATATGAAAAGGTTTCAACACGATAAGCTCGAACCCAAATCGGAAAGGTGCGTCTTCATAGAATACCCAAAGGTAACTATTGGGTACACCTTCTATCACTGATCCGAAGGCAAGTTATTCGTTGCTAAGATGGCCCTTTCAAGAGAAGAAGTTTCTCTCGAAAGAAGTGAGTGGGAGGAAAGTAGAACTTGATGAGGTAATTGTACCTTCTCCCATATTGGAAAGTAGTTCATCACGTAAATCAGTTCGATGATTCCTACACCAATTAGTGAGCAAGTTAGTGATGATGATCATGAAACTTCAGATCAAGTTGCTACCAAACCTCGTAGGTCTTCAGAGTAAGATCCGCACGAGTGGTACGGTAATCATGTTCGGAAGTCATGTTACTAGACCATGATGAACCTACGAACTATGAGGAAGCGATGATGAGCCCAGATTCAGCGAAATGGCATGAGGCCATGAAATCTGAGATAGGATCCATGTATGAGAACAAAGTATGGACTTTGATTGACTTGCTCGATGATCACAAGCCATGTTAAATAAATGGATCTTCAAGAGGAAGACGGACAACGATAGTAGTGTTACTATCTACAAAGCTCGACTTGTAACAAAAAGGTTTTTCGACAAGTTCAAGGTGTTGACTACAATGAGATTTTCTCAAGCAGTAGCGATGCTTAAGTCTGTCGAATCATGTTAGCAATTGCCACATTTTATGAAATCTGGCAAATGGATGTCAAAACTACATTTTAATGGATTTATTAAGGAAGAGTTGTATATGATGCAACCGAAGGTTTTGTCAATCCTAAAGGAGCTAACAAAATGTGCAAGCTCCAGCGATCCATCTATGGACTGGTGCAAGCATCTCGAGTTGGAATACACACTTTGATAAGTTGATCAAAGCATATAGTTTTATACAGACTTGCGGTGAAGCCTGTATTTACAAGAAAGTGAGTGGGAGCACTACAGATTTTTCGATAAGTATATGTGAATGACATATTGTTGATCGAAATGATGTAGAATTTTTACGAAAGCATAAAGGAGTATTTGGAAGGACTTCTTTAAAAGAAAGACATCGGTAAAGCTACTTACATATTGAGCATCAAGATCTATTGAGATAGATCAAGGCGGCTTGATAAGTTTTTCAATAAGTATATACCTTGTCAAGATTTTGAAGTAGTTCAAAATGGAACAGTCAAAGAAAAGTTCTTGCACTGTGTTGCAAGGTGTGAAATTGAGTAAGACTCAAATCCCGACCACGGCAGAAAATAGAAAAGAGAATGAAAGTCATTCCCTATGCCTCAGTCATAGGTTCTATAAAGTATGCTATGCTATGTACCAGACCTATTGTATACCTTGCTCTGTATTTGGCAAGGGAGTACAATAGTGATCTAGGAGTAGATCACTGGACATTGGTCAAGAACATCCTTAGTGAGGACTAAGGAAATATTTCTCGGTTATGGAGGTGATAAAAGAGCCCGTCGTAAAGAGTTACATCGATGCAAGCTTTTTACACTGATCCAGATAAGTCTCAATCTGAATACATATTGAAAGTGGGAGCAATTAGCTAGAGTAGCTCCGTGCAGAGCATTGTAGACATAGAATATTTGCAAAAATACATATGGCTCTGAATGTAACAGACCCATTGACTAAGATTATCTCACGAGCAAAACATGATCATACCTTAGTACTCTTTGGGTGTTAATCACATAGCGATGTGAACTAGATTATTGACTCTAGTAAACCCTTTGGGTATTGGTCACATGACAATGTGAACTATGGGTGTTAATCATATCTGAGATATGAATATTGATGTTAAATCACATGGCGATATGAACTAGATTATTGACTCTAGTGCAAGTGGGAGACTGAAGGAAATATGCCCTAGAGGCAATAATAAAGTTATTATTTATTTCCTTATATCATGATAAATGTTTATTATTCATGCTAGAATTGTATTAACCGGAAACATAATACATGTGTGAATACATAGACAAACATATAGTCACTAGTATGCCTCTACTTGACTAGCTCATTAATCAAA